>VZTF01003562.1:421907-435035 GCA_013397755.1 Cnemophilus loriae | reverse complement strand
GGGACAGTCTCTTCTGCCAGGCAACCATTGACAGAACGAGAGGACACAGTCTTAAGCTGCTCTGGGGAAGTTTAGGTTAGATGTCAGGAAAAGATTCTTCACTGAAAGAGTGATTGGACACTGGAATCCTCTGCCCAGGAGGGTGGTGAAGTCACCGTCCCTGGAGGTGTTCAAAAAAAGACTGGATGTGTCACTCAGTGCCATGGTTTAGTTGATGAGGAGGTGTTAGGTCATAGGTTGGACTTGATGATCTCAAAGGTCTTTTCCAACCTAGTTAATTCTGTGATTCTGTGATTCTTGACTCTGGGTGTGTTCAAGCCCATACTAATAAAGGTACTCATTAGTTAACAGCACATCACACAAGGAGCTGTGTTCAAATCCCCTGTTTGCCTGGAGATACCTGAGTGTGCAACCTGCCCTGTCCAAGGAGCATATTTTTCCAACATAGAATCATGAAGGTTGGAAAGGACCTCGCTGATCATCGAGTCCAGCCATTGACTGAACACCACGATGTCAGCTAAACCGTAGTACTAAGTGCCACATCCAGTTGTTTCTTGAACACTTCTGGGGATGGTGACTCCTCTGCTTTGCTGAGCAGTACATTTCAATGCTTAGCCACCCTTTCAGTGGAGAAATTCTGTGATGCTTCTGATGTCCAACCTGAACCTCTCCCAGTGCAGCTTGAGGCCATTTCCTCTTGTCCTGTCACTGGGAGAAGAGACTGACCCCTACCTGGCTACAACCTCCTTTCAGGTAGGTGTGGAGAATGATAACTCTCTCTTTTCTCCAAGCTAAACAACCCCAGCTCCTTCAGCTATTCCTCAAATGACTTACATCATAACTTAGCATGTTTCAGGGCCATCTCAAAACCTTACATCTTCTGTCTGCCTACCTTCATGCAGTAGGTTTAAATAGTGAGTAACATAGGAAGACAGTGTTCTAAACAGTGAGAAAGTGAACAGAAAATGGTATACCATGCCTAGTCTCCCTCCTCCTTCCTATGCAATGTCCTCATTTCCCCAATCATCCCTTTCCTTCTGAAGGAAAGGGCTCACCTGACTGCAAGGTAAGCAAGAAGGTTCTTGCAAGGGTAGCATAAGAACAGCATTTATGACTCCTCAGGAGCATTGCACCTGCCTTGAAGAATTCATGGCATCTCTTACCAACTGATTTCAGCGCTCTGTATTCAAGTGTGCTGGATTTCACAACTAATAATCTTAATTAACTACCTATCCTTATGCATCAGAGGCAGTTTGACTGTAAGATGTCGAAGGGAGAGATAAGTTTCCTCCATTTTCCTCTCTCCTACCACTATGTAGCAGCTACTATAATGGCCATTCTTCTGCTCTATACAAAAAGGTAATTTTTCAGACTTCTGAAGTCATCAGCCCCAAGGAATTCTCCCGGCTTGCAGATTTCCCATTCTCATCACATGTGCTTCAAAACGAGCTGCCTTGAGCTTGTTTTGAATATTCACTCCACATATTTGCAATGGAAAGATACATTGCAGATATGTATAACATATTATACATAATAGCTTTGTCTGTAGATAGATATATGGATCTGTATATTAGCATTATATTGAATTATATAGATAAATATACATTTTTCAGTATCTTCTTGCCTTTGCACTGAAAGCTGATGGTTATTTTCTGGCAAACCTCTGATTGTATTTTTCTCATCTAAATTTTGTCTTCTTAGCTGAAATCTGCATCAATCTCTGAAGATTAATAAAACAAAGAGGCACTACTGGAGGCTGCTGAAGGACATTTTTCTTTTAAATTCTGATAAACTTAAGTGCTGGTCATTAATTTTTGTGTCCCAGAGGAGTGCCTGGAGCCTCCAGAATAATTTCATTCCAACAACTTGCATAAAATTTTGCACTGCACTTTGGATCCAAGCCAGGTTGTCAGGGTTGTTATTTATTGCAACTAGTAAAAATGATTCTCAGCTGTTGTAATTTGGAGACATTCGAATGACTTTGGTGGAGCAGTGATCATTTGGCTTGGCAGCCCAGTGAATACCCTGTAATAAGAACTAACAATGCTGACATATCAGCTACCATCACAGCAGTTACCAGTGGATTTTTAATTACCCAGGGAAGGAAGGGCAAAAAGGAGAAGGCAGCCTTCTTACAAAGACACTGTGAGTTAACTGCCTGCCTCAAGGCTCCAACAGTGTAAGTCTCCACTTTCAAGCAGTTTCATGCTCATACACTCCCTTTTTTTCAGTTTTTCATGTAATCCATTAAGCAAGCCACGGCCACCTGTACTGATTAAACCCATGTTCTTTCACTATGGGGTGCTAAGGCCCTCCTTGTGTCCTGTCAAATAAGAGTTAAAGCAAAGCCAGGAGACAGTTATCCAAGAGAGAAGGTGCAGTCAATGAAGGGTAAAAGGGCATGGTAAGGTGGTGATGCTAACAAGCCCAATCAGTCACCGCTGTTAAGAATAGTCAGTGGTTTGAGGCTGAGAAGAAACCTGCAGGGGCAGTCTATCATGTCCTGCTGTGCAAATGCTTCAGGCCACCTTAGACTGTCGTCTGACATGAGAATTCACAAAAATTCAATCTCTTCAAGCAGAAGGTATCTGCTGTACTACAAAACTGCCAAAGGGAAGCAGAAACCTCTGAAAAAGGTTGAAAATGTGTCCAGGTTCTTCCCAAGCCAATTGATTCTTCATCTCAGTCACTGTCTGCTTGTAGAAGCAGAATTTAGTATTCACGCTGTGCC
Source organism: Cnemophilus loriae (assembly GCA_013397755.1). Lineage (NCBI taxonomy): Eukaryota > Metazoa > Chordata > Aves > Passeriformes > Corvidae > Cnemophilus > Cnemophilus loriae. The sequence continues at coordinate 432,304 of VZTF01003562.1, read as the reverse complement.
TGGAGAAACACAAGCTAAGCGTTGACCTAAGCTATGACCTTCATCTTCTTGCTTCATGGAGCATTTGCTTTTAGGATTGTTGGCTGGCCGGCAGACCCCGAGCCCTACCAGTCAACATACACCTGAGCTGCATGAGCATGGGAGATCGAACTTGTCTTCTTCCTGTGTGTGCTTAAATCTTGGTCTAAGTGAAGACAAGCTGACAACTGTGTCTTTCTAACTGATATGGACTAGGTGGCTGACTCCACGATTTTTCTGTAATGATCTCTCCTCACATAAAATCTTTCTAGCTGACACAGCTAGACAATGATGTCATTCTTCCCCTCAAATAAACAGAGTTCCAAGCTCTTAAAATCAAAGGCCATCTCTCATATTCCCCCTGGGCTAGATCCCAATGTCTTTGCAGACTGCATATTTGTGCCCCCTGTTATTTTTGCTTGATTTTTAATGTGTTGCATTTGATTTTATGTTTCCCTGTTTATCCTGGCCACCTGATCAATGTGTTAAATAATCACACAGAATCACAGAATATGCTGAGTTGGAAGGGATCCACAAGGATCATCGAGTCTGACTCCTGGCCCTGCACAGCACCATCTTCAAGAGTCACACCATGTGCCTGAGTAGATTGTCCAAACACTTCTTGAACTCTGTCAGGCTCATGCTGTGACCACTTTCCTGGGGAGCCTGTTTCAGTGTCCAACCACCCTCTGAGGGAAGAATCTTTTTCTAATATCCAACCTAAACCTTCCCGGACACAAGTTCAGGCCCTTCCCTCACGTCCTGTCACTGGTCACCACAGAGAAGAGATCAGTGCCTGCCCCTCCTTTTCCTCTCGTGAGGAAGTTGTAACTGCAATGAGGTCTCCCCTCAGTGTCCTCTTCTCCAGGCTGAACAGACCAAGGAACCTCAGCTGTTCCTCATACGGCTTCTCCTCAAGATCCTTCACCATCTTGGCTGCCCTCCTTTGGACACTCTCTAAGGGCTTAATATCTTTCTTATATGGAGGAGGCCGAAACTGCACACAACATTCGAGGTGAGGCCACACCAGTGCAGAGCAGTAGAAAATTTGAGGTGACACACCCCTGCAGAAAATCAGACCTGTTAATATGACAAACTTTTTTGTGCTCTATGGTTTCTGACACCAAGATTCTTTGCAGTGGCTGTAAGTTATGGCAGTCAGTTAGGCCATTTATTGCTTTTGAGGTCTCTGCATCCGTTATGGACCAAAGCTTAACTGGGGTAGTTCAGTGCGGCTCCATTGACTTCAGTTAAGCAACACAGATTTCTGCCTACAAAAATTCTGGTCCTGCATCTTTTTCTCTTCTGCCTTCTCCTCAGAATCTCTGTAAGGATCAAGGAGGATGAGATATTCAAAGCTGCTGAAGTGCAAGGGGTGATGAACTCTCACCAACACTAACGGGAGCAAGACAGCAAAATGTCTTATTTGTTTTCCAGATTTAAACTTTAATGTTTAGTAAGTGAAATGGATTAGTTCTCACAGTGCAGTGTTATGGAGTGATCCAAGACCATCTGAAGTCAAGATAGTTTTGCATTGATTGGGCAAGTTTCATGACTATCATGACAAGCTCCTCCCCGCTTAATGACTTCTGCAGGTCTTTATGCAGCACCTACAGAACTGCCTGGCTTCTCACTTGCCCTCTCTTTTAGTATGAATCTGACATGCTGGGTGCTATAGACCTAACTCAGCAGCTATCAAGTGTTTTATTCTCTTTCCTTTTTTTAACATTAAAAAAATAAACGATTGATTGTAGCTCATGTTTCCACCTTTTATTTCACTCCTTGAGGTCAATACCACTCTTACTGGAAGAGCACATTGCAGAGCCTGCATTTCTCTTCTGGTGTTATTTTTATATACCACTTTTGATCTAGGGAATCTTTTCATCCTTGCTTCACTGATATTTAGTAACATTTTAACTGAATGTACTTCAGGGAATATGTCACCACACTACACTTAAGCACATGCTGTCATTGTGGAAAGAAGGGAAGGTACTGAGGGTGGAGAGACCACAGCTCATGGCAGAAATCAGGATTTGAGGTGTATCTCATATGCACTGGCAGAATCATAGGCAGATGAGGAGAAACATAAAAAACTAGAGCATAAAACCATCAGGCTTACAGAGCTTCAGATGGGTAGCAAGTAAATTAACTCCCAAAATCCACCTAGCCGAGATTTACCTCCGCTGGCTGAACAGGTACTGACAGAGTGGACCCAGAGATTCCTGTACCGGCTTGTGCTTGTGATCACACACGAGATTATGTCCAAGGTGCCTTCCATGTTACTACATAAGTTCAGAATTATGCAGCTTCTTTCCATATCCTTAGGATTTAAGCAGGCAAATAGTAAGAAGGGAAATAAAGTGACAGACACACAAAAATGTTAAAAATGCGCTCAGAAATACCTACTGTCACTCTAGTACACTTCTGGTAGAGACAAATTATCCATTTGTCTTCAGACTCCAGAGCACTCAGACCTCTGCCGATGCCTCCTCTCTACTGGGTAATGGTGACATTAACCCTAAAGGGAGAGAAATGTTCCTTTAAAGGGCCATGGTCAGGTTTACCACTCATGAAGCAAAATAGATGGCATTGCTGCTGGGCTCCAAAAGCAATGCACTGCTTCCTGGGGCATCTCTGAGCAGCACAACTGCCAGCCAGGTGGGCCTGCCAAACACAGGCATAAAATGTGCCACCTATGGCTGGAAGTATGGATGCAATGTGGTTGGATGTGCACTGGGAGAGGGACAAAGGACCTCTCTTCTCCCACTCCGGCAGTCTCAGGGAGGGGCAGCAATTCCTCCCTCATACCCAGTGCTGGTGGCGGGATGCAAAAGGCTGTAGCCACATCAGGCAGCCAGCCAGTCTGCCGAGGGGATGTTCATCTTGTGAAGCTTGGCTCAGCTTTGAGCAGCAAGAAGAAACAGTGTTACCGTTTCCCAGAAGTTTAGCTGGCAACAGCGGTGATTGCAAATGCTTAGCAAAGTGCTTTTTGTCACATTTTGCTAACAAAGCAGGGGTCAGGTCCTTTCTGCCTGTTGAGATATAAATATCTTAATTAGATCTTTGAAAAAGAAAAAGAAGAAAATCTAAAAGCCTGGAAGGTATTTTATTATTTCTTTTTTATTTTTAGTTTTAAAAGTATTGCTCAAGTAGTGCTGGCACCAGGATGCGTAATCCACTTACCAGGGCAGAAAGGGCTCTGAAGTTGCACCACAAATGCATCATTTGATAACAGTAATGAAAAAGACACCAATCTATATCTGCAAATAGCATTAGAGCTGACTTGGTTTGAGGACCAAAGGAAGCTGATGCTGAATTTATGAGGCTGACATCTCAAACATTTAAGACCAGTGCTTTCTTTCCTCCTCTGTTTTGTTTCATCCTTACTTTTTTATTTTTAATAACTTGACCCTCTTTTTGGGTCAGCTCTTAGCGCCATAATGAAAGCAATTTAGTCAGGAAAGGTCACAAAGTGAAGTGGGCCTGCCTTGTCCCATGGGCTGAGTGGCACCAGCCGGTGCGTGCTCACGCTCTCTGCCCTGCAGGGTGCTCGTTCCAGCACTGCAGGGTGCACTGCTTTGGGATGCCCACACCACATCTATCCATGTCTGCAGTGCAGTGCAGGGCTGGAAATGCTACAGAGCCACATGGGAGACACCCCATCCAGCTAGGGACCAGACAGGATCTTTTCCAATACAGGTGTCTCTCTCCATCCTATCTGATTCTGTCCATCACACAGCACCTAGAAGGAGCCTCCTAAGGAAGGAGTGAGCTGTTGGAGAAAATATGTGGGATACGGAGTGAACAGACATGGTTAAGAAGCAAAAACAATACACTGCTACTGCTGCTGCACAGTAGTCCTTTTGGCTAATACCATGTCTCCAGCTGTGGCAGCAGGAAATGCTGCATCAGAACAAGGCACAAGCCCATTTCCTTACATGAGTTTCTCCAGTTCATTGTGAGACAGTCTGCTGTCACAACCTCCTATGTCAGCAAGTTCCAAAAATTCCTTTCCCCTCTGTATAGAAGCAGTTTCTTTCTTTTCTGTTTCAAACCATCCCCCTTGGATCCAGTGCTGCAGAATTTGACGAGCTATGGTTCCACCTTAAGCTTGTGTTCGTCTTTACTGATTTTGCAGGTGCTTGTCTCATATCCTTCAGTTCAGTCCCAGACTAATAGCTCCTACCTTTTTAGTGTCCTTTGAAAGTAACTTTTTCATCTCCACAGACATTTTAATTCCTCTTTTCTTTCCATTCTCTATATCCAGCATGCTTTCTTGAAGATAAGAGACAAGACCTGCATTCTCTGCTCAAAATGCATTAAATTTTCCCATTCACATCATTTTCCAGCATTTTGATGGACATGCTGAATAAACTGGTGCCAGCACTTGTCTCTGGAGGACCTTCCGTGAAGACCAATCAGGCAAATGGGGCAGCACGCAGCTTTACAAAACCATACTGATTTTTTTCTCAATACACTATGTTTAGCCATGTGGTCTGTGATTTTTTTCTTGACCGTAGGCTTTTATCATCTCCTCAGGAGTGTAAGTCACTCATTGTTTGGTAGTTCCAGCAGCTACCTGACACCCTTGCTGTTTGCTATGACAGTTTATGCACCTCAGGCAGCAGATCAGTGGGTTCACACCTGAGCTCCCACTCAGTTCTCCAGTGAATGCCAGCTGGTCATAGGAACTTGTTAATATCTTATTAACCATGGAGCCCAACTTCTCAGGCTTTCAGGCTCCTGGCATTGGCGCAGACTGGCACTTTTAAAATTTGCCCTTGTTCTGTCTCCTGGCACACACCAAGCAGCTGTAATTGAAGGTGACCTATTTTTCAGTGTGACTGTGCTCTCTGTTTCTCTGCTGACACTTAGACACACCACGTGTTATTCAAATCCACCTTGTAGGCCATGCCAGTTTGAACAAAGTGCTTTGTCCCAGCTCAGAGATGACATACTCCTCTACAACTTCTCTCATTTCCTGTGCCAGCTGAAAAGTTCCGTTATGGAAAAGGACAGCCAATCCTTTCTGCATGGGTTCCTCTTCTCCAGAAAAGTGTCCTGGATTCTCTCCATCTCCTTCTTATACCATTACCTACCAAAATTTGATGGTCTGAACTTCTCTCCTGGCTCCTCAGCCTCACACAAGACAGGATTTCAGATAGTGCTACCAGAGAGGTCACAGCCTCCAATCTCCAGTTTCAGCATTGAAGTGGAACAGTTTACCTCCCAAGGCAGAAGTAGATTAGAGAAACTATGCTTCCCAGGTGAGGCCCTCTGCAGTGCTGCAAAGTGGTCTGCTTTATGATCAGTGGGTGTCAGTGATGGCCCAGGTACCCGGGCACATCCTGATTATTCTTGATCTGACCCTTGCAATGGAGGTCTGGCCTCAAAGATACTCTTTCCATTCAATGCTTTGCATGTCCAAGCAGATGTCCTGGATTTCTTCAAGCATGCTGTAAGACGTGGTGTCTGACATCTTTGTGACAGCAGCTTAAAGGGCACTTTGAGTTTTTTTACACTATGTGAAGGCTCCCAGAAAAATGACTACTGGCCTTTTTAGCTCCATAGCTCTTAACATCATGGATCATTTTAATGGGATTTCTAACAAACCTTAGGAGAACACTGTGATCTGAACGGGGTCAGACAGTGGAGCAGAGCCTAGCTCAATTTTTCTGTTTTAAAGAACACGGGGTGCTGGCAGCACCCTTAAGGCTCTTGAAAAACGTGGGGCTTGAGTGCAGGTAGTTTTAAAAAAAACCACACCTGAATACCAAGCCTGTCACTTGTGCTTATTTCTGTGAGTTCTTCCTTATACTCTCACAATAAGCTACAGGAGGAAACTGCATCTCCAGAAAGCTGGCTGAGTTGCACATGCTTCACAGTGTAGCTAAGGAACCCCAGGGGTTATGGAGAAAAAGTCATTCAGCAGGTCAGTGCTGTAGGGACACAGGAGAGCTGGAAGAAGAAGGGGCAACCGTGGATAAACAGCGAAAAAGACTACTCCCAGGAAAGCAATGCAACTGCATCAGTATTTCTGATCTGCTGATGAAACTGCTCTGCTTTATCCTAGCACTTTGTAAGGTACTGGCACAGGAAAGGAGTAGAGACCTTTCTGGTTGATATAATCTAAAGCTGGGTTGCTTTTTCTTTATTTCTGCTGGTTTGGGTTTTTTCTGGTTTGTCGACAGAAAGCTTACTTAGTCCTTATCTTTTACTAAATTTAAACCAGGTTTTCGTGCTAAGCAGCTGCTGACTCTCTTACATGGAGGAGGGCTGCCTGTAGTTCTACATGCTCTTGCAAAAGGCACAAGCTGACCCAACACTGACTGTGGAGTTACAGAGCTACAAGCTAGAAGCTATCAGAGAGGTAGAGGAGAGCTGGAGCTCCTGACAGGAACAGCTAGACAAGTGCAAATCATCTAGAAAAAACAGCAGCATTTACTTGCAAGTCCTAAGGTGCTACTGTTGAGAAAGAAGCAATCTGGTAGTTTATTGGTTTTGCTAAAAACATGTGTCCATTCACCCTGGAAAAGGAATGATTGGTCTCCACAGTACCTGGTTTGCAGCAGTTTACTCAGTTAATCTAAGGTCTCAAGAGCTCCAGCTGGTGTCCATCGCTCTCTTGGGAGGAGCTCAATAATGGTGTCCACTCATCTATGCTCATGGAAAATGATGTAGCAACCCAGACAGAGCTCGCTAAAAAACACACAGCTGTCCAGGTGTCAGGCCATAGGGAGTGCCTAAGGTTTTCACTGGATTGTAGCAGAGATAGCAATTGTGTCGGATGTGATCAGGGGGATGACCTGCTCAGCCTGGTAGCAGAGCTGCAGAATGAAGTAGAAAGGCTAAGGAGTATTAGAGCAACAGAAAGAGTGATAGACAGGTGGAACCAAGCTCTGGCTTCCATGAGACAGAAGCAGCCACCAGAAATAATGCAAGATCAAGGGAATCCTCCAGCAAGAAGGCAGTGGTTGTAAAGAAAGGAGCGCATGGAGCATAGTCCACACTTGTGGTGCAAGCAAAATCATTCTTCACCCACCTCACTCCCCAGTGAGGTGCCTCTATACAAAAATTATGAGCCTTTGTACATAGAAGAGGGATCCTAGCCAAAGGATGAAGAAGATGAAGGTCTGGTAACACCAGAGGCGTCACCACAATCAGAATGTGTACTTCCCTATATCACATCAACTTCCAAGAGGAATAAAACAAGGGTTATAGTTGTAGGCAGTTCCCTTCCAAGGGGAACAGAGGACCCAGTATGCTGACTGGGCCCAACCCCGAGGAAGTGTCTGAGGAGTCTCTGGGGCCTGGATTAAGGACATCAGCAGGAAACTTCCTAGGCTGGTGAGGTCCCCAGACTACTGCTGGAGCAGGGCATCTCACCTCCAGCAAGAGCTTATGTGTTGTTTGTTTACCGGCCAGATAACTCAAACAGGACAAGCTGTCTTGTAGTGAGTTATTTTGGTGCCATGGGGTTAACACTGGCCTGGCATCTCCCAGCTGCCAATAAACATCTCACTGCTAAACTGACATCTGGAAAGATAAGCTGGATTTCCAACTAACAGACACCTCCCTTTACGATTATAAAAGCAACACCAAAGTTTCACGAAGTAGAAATCTACACATTTCCCTGGAAATGTGTGGAATTTCTCCCACGAGTAGGGATGCTCACTTCACAGTTACTCCCCAGGGGTTAAGTGAAAGGAATCTGTGTACATTATTGTCATTACAGTGGTAAGTTACATTTGACTCCTAATCAATACTATTTCTTTTGCTGGCTTTAATATAGGTACCTTGATATAGTGCACTGTTTTATGTTATGCTGTAATCTACTAGTAGTTCTTAATAGTTTTGTACTGCATAGTAAGTAAGTCTAATTAAGTTCTTTCATCTGTTATCTCTTGTCTTTCTAATAAATAATTCATTTTTAAAATAGACCTGATCTGCCAGTCTTAAAACTTGCAGGCCAGAGTAATTTCTTGCATTTAAACTGCTGCCAAAATCTGAGGCTAAGGCAAGGCTTGTCTGAAGCTCACACTTGTCCCATGACAACTACTCAATACTGGTCTTCCTCACTGGGGCCAGTGAAGTAGCAACATAGAGTTTGAGGGCGATCAAAAAGATCTTCTGGATCTTGGGACATTTAGTAAGGAAATCTGGGACACGAGTTACATTCTTCTCTATACGTACAGTTGAAGGCAGCAGCACTGGCTGAGTCTGTTAATACAGGGCTCTATGGCTAGTGTCACCGCTAAAATTTTGGTGGTTTTGACAATCAAAGGCCTATGCAGCACTAGGCATGCTGGTGTCAGATGGGATTCACCTCCCACACTTTCTCAGTGGGGAGTCTTTGCTCAGGAACTAGTGGGGCTGATTTGTCCCTGGCAAGCCGTGGGATGAGGCGCAAAGGTTAGAAGGACAGGGTGCTAGTGAGAGTGGTCTGTCTGTGATTCTGAGCTGTGTGAGACACACAAGAGCACACATGCAGTCTTATAGAGACAAGCCAGGGACCCCTGAGGTAACAGAAGCCAACAGGGAAACACCAAAGAAATATTTCAAAGGAATTGAGAGGTGTTCCACTAGAAAGGCGACATGGCTGACAGCCCTGCCAAAGTGCCTCTATACCAATGCACACAGCATGGGCATCAAACAGGAGGAGTTGGAAGCCACCAACTGGAAAGTTGGTGCTGGAAAATTACGACCTTGCTGCCATCACAGAAGCTTGGTGGTATGAATCCCATGACTGGATTGCAACTATGAATGGCTGCTCAGAAGAGACAGGAAAGGAGGGAGACGTGGAGGGATTGCTCTCTACACCAAGAGTTGGATTGAGTGTGAAGAGCAGTCTCTGAAGAACAGCCATGAGCAGGTTGAAAGCTGATCAGTCGGGATCAGAGACCGAGGCAACAAAGGGAACCTCATGGCAGCTGTCTATTGCAGGCTGCCTGATCAAAGTGGAGTTTGCTGTCCCAAGGAATATGGGTAAAGTGAGGAGCAAAGTTACACACTTGAACTTTAGGAAAGCAAACTTCCAACTCTTCAAGGATATAGTCAATGGGACTGCCTGGGAGACTGCCCTCCCAGGAACAAGAGAGCAGAACACTGTGCCAGAGAACTGGCACATCTTTAAAGACACCTTCCATAGAGTAGAAGGAGGGGCAAGAAATCCAGCAAGGAAAGCAAGACACTGGATGGAAGCGAAAAGCTGATTAAACTAAAGGGAAAGAAGGCAATCTATAGACAGTAGACACAAGGACAGGTAACCTTGGAAGAGTGTCGAGATAACGTTTGGTTGTACAGAGATGAGGTGAGGAAGGCCAAGGCAAAGCTGGAACTGAACCTGACAAGGGATGCAAAAAATAACAGGAAGGGCTTCTACATGTATAGTAACCAGAAAAAGAAGGTCAAAGAAGATGTACCCTCCCTGATGAACAATGCTGGAAAACCGGTAATAAGGAACAAAGAGGAGGCTGAGGTACTCAGTAACTTTTCTGCCTCCGTCTTCAACGGCAACCTCTCTTCCCACACTTCTTGAGTGGATGAACTGCAAGAGGGGAACTGGCGAAGCCAAGTGCTTTCCCACTGTATGTAAAGATCAGGCTTATGACCACCTGAGGAACATGAATGTACATAAGCCTGTGAGAACCCATGAGATGCATCCCAGAGTCCTGAGGGAATTGGCTGATGTAGTTGCCAAACCACTCTCTATGGTATTTGTTTCCCACACTTCTTGAGTGGATGAACTGCAAGAGGGGAACTGGCGAAGCCAAGTGCTTTCCCACTGTATGTAAAGATCAGGCTTATGACCACCTGAGGAACATGAATGTACATAAGCCTGTGAGAACCCATGAGATGCATCCCAGAGTCCTGAGGGAATTGGCTGATGTAGTTGCCAAACCACTCTCTATGGTATTTGTAAAGTCCTGGCAGTCAGGGGAAGTCCCAGCCGACAGGAAAAGAGGAAACATTGTACCCATCTTTCAAAAGGGTAGAAAGGAAAACCGTGGCAACCAGGGACCTCCCAGCCTCACCATGTGCCTGGGAACATCATGGAACAGATCCTCCTAGAAGCTGTGCTACAGCGCATGGAGAACAGGGAGGTGATTAAACACAGGCAGCACAGCTTCACCAAGGGCAAGTCCTGCCTGACCAGCCCAGTGGCTTTGAATGATGCCCACATTAGTGACAACAGAAGGGCTACACATGTCATTTATCTGAACTTCTGTAAAGCCTTTGACACGGTCCCCCACAACTCTAAATTGCAGAGATGGATTTGATGTGTGGACTGTTCAGTGGATGAGAAATTGGTTGGATGGTCACATCCAGAGGGTGGTGGCCAATGGCTCAGTGTCCTGATGGACATCAGTGACAAGTGG
>VZTF01003562.1:404707-421103 GCA_013397755.1 Cnemophilus loriae | reverse complement strand
ATGGGGCTCTGAGCAACCTGGTCTAGTGAAAGGTGTCTGGGCCCATAGCAGGGGGGGTGGAACTTGATGGTCTTCAAGGTTAATTCCAACCCAAGTCATCCTATGATTCTATGATTCTCTGCACTATCTTTCTCCTTCTTCCTTTCAATAAACTCATGTTCCATAATCCACATTTTTAAAAGGGAAAAGTTAGGTAACTGGGCACCAGATAAATATTTTCTGTTTCAGTCTGACATTCTTTGAATATGACCACTAAAATTTAAAAGCAGTTACTGCTGCTGCAGTGAAGTACTGGTGAAAAGCTTCTTATATGTTCTACACACGACCCTCAGCTGAAGTTAAGCTACATGTTTCTGTTAAAGGAAGTGGATAAATTGCTTTTCTCAGCCTCAGCTGCTGAAAATAACTCACTGCTTTTCTCAAAATGCAGTGTGTGTGTTCTCTCTGCCTGAGAGAAGGAAAGACCATACCACAGGGGAGGTCAAGTTTCCTTTCCAACTGGATGTTCTCAAAACCTTCACTTAAAAAGAAAAATAAACAAAAGAAAACCTGGTGTTCTACTATCACCTTGTGACTCCTGGAGCTGGGACATTGGCTCACATCTTGTGGCAGTACTGATCTGGATTATGAACTCCTCATCCACCAGCCCAGAAATAGGTCATGGTGGGCAGCCAGTACCACTTCCTATTTCACATTAAGGTTTCAGGTTTTCATTAGGTTTGGGCCAGGAAGGTGTGATCTCTGCCAGAGAAGCACAGGAAGGCATATTAGTTGTGGGCAGTACAACAAATAGCAGGGCTTCAGAGGGCCATTGACACTGTCCTTGCCATGCTTCTGTGGCTGTATCTGCTGTGGAAATCACCTGCCATGCAGCAGTTCTCAAGTGCAGCACACACAGTCAGAGCATTCTGATGAGTGGGAGCATATCCTTTAGCTTTGCCTTTTACTGGGATTGCTTCACCTGAAGCATGTCCAGCGCTGTCAGGGGTGACAGCACAGAGGGCCCCTCATGGCCAGGCTGCCTCCAGGTTACATGCCACCGTCACCGCCTCAGGCTGCTTCCCTTCTGCCATGAGGGCAGCAGCTGGTTATCGCTCAGGTCTCACAAGGGCTCAAAGGAAAAACGTATCTGCCTCTCTGGGAGAGCTCAGTTGCAGGGAACACCACTTCTTCCTTCTCTTTACCAGAAGGTACAAAATAAATTTACTTACCTTTTTCTCATTTAAGTACATGAAAATATAAGTAATTTCTCTTCATATCAAATTACGTGAGTCTAGTTAAAAAAACTAGAGCTGATGTTTGAAGAGAAAAGGGAACCCTGAGCCAGTGGAAATCCTTAACTGTGTCCTGGGGAAAAGGGTGTTTTGAAAAGGTGAAGTCAGTTTGGGAGAGCAGTCACTTCCAAAAGCACAGAGAGAATATTTTCCTCATTCGAGATCACTTATTTGTCTGTTCAGAGCTGAGAACTGGAAGGTAAAAGGAAGGGCAGAAAAGTTTAATTTTCCTCTTCTAATCTATGAATGTAAACAAGATGTAAAATGAGATTTATTACTGTTAAAATCTTGAAGGTCATTCTGACCAGGAGCTAAATTCAAATAACTGGCTAAGGATCATATTACTTTTGTCTAATAAATCACTTAGTTTTAAGTGCTGGACATGTTTTGATAAACCTTCCCTTTTACATTATTCACTTTATGAAAATATGAAAGTAAAAAGAAGAAATTAGGTACCTTTCTTCACATGTACAAAACCCCAGCTAAAATGCTGTTTGGAGGCTAACTAAATCCCAGTTCTCTTCCAGAAGTTTAATCAAGCTCACAAGAAACACTAACTAGGAAAAGCAAATGGGTCTTCATTAGCATCCAGAATCATAAAGAAAGTAAAAATTTTTAATCTGAATAAACACGTAAAACCTTGCAAATGAGTGAAGAATAGCTGTGGGTCCTGAGTGTATCCCTAGCTCAGCCAAAAGATATGCTGGATTTTATCTGCAAATGAGAATCAGACTTTTTTTGAGGGAAAAAAAAAAAAAGCCCACACATAGCAAAATGTAAGCAATAATTTAAACTCAAGCTCTCTGCTTCTGGATTTAAATCATGATTAAACATGATGCTTTAAATCTTCATGATAAATTAATTTCCCCTCTTAGCAGGACTCTCCTTGTTAAACTGACACTTCTAAATTCTCCATCAGAAAGGCTCAGCTATTAGTCAACACAGGTCCCCTTGAAGAAGGGGGGCAGGGTGGAAAGTTTAATCTTGCTTTCCCATCCCCCTTTTTTTCCATTTAATTCCACTTTCTTCTATTTGTTCTGTTATTATCACGGATTCATAGCTTCTTTCTCATAAGGAGTGCCCCCTGCAGTTAAAATCATGGCAAGCAGAATAGAGATTGCCCAGAGAATGTGGTAAAAATGTTTATCAAGCAAATGCAGGTGAAGGTCATATTTCGCCCGGTTTTCTTTTAGGATCTGTGTCCACGCGAATTATCCTCCCACTCAGCCTTGCTTTTCAGGTTTCTGTCTCATGGTGCTCAGACCAAACAAGACCCAATATATTTGTCCAGATAGACTTGTGGCAGAAGATTCCCTGTGCAGCTCCGTTCCTTCCAGAGTTACCCAGCAGGTCCCTGGTGTAGAAGGAGAGGACAACTGCCTCTCAGCTCATGTCATAACCACTTTGCACACCCTTTGTTTGAGCAAATGCTGTCAGTGAGCTGGGAAGAAAGCAGACTTGCTTCCTCCAACAGCCACTTCAGCAGTCGAGCTTATCTTGACCCTCTCGCTCTGCCTGATTTCGAGCACTGCAACACCCGGGCACAGAGAGCTGGCTTACAGCACAACACAGTGCGCTCATCTGGGGACCCAGGCCCAGCTGCATGGCAGCAACAAAACCTGCCTCTCCATGGGAGAGGCTGCAGAGGCGCTCCCATGCCCACACACTGCCTATGTCTCTAGGCATGGTGCCAAACCTATAGGAATTTTTATCTTAATGCAATATTGCCCTGGGCCTTGAGGGGCCATTGCAGGAAGCCCTTCCCCTCTCCAACCCTGTTTATGTGAATACAGTGCTCTCCTGAGAAGATATTCATAAACATTGTAAAGGGTGCGCTTCAGTCATCCTACGTAATTCTTTTGAATTATTTTATATATGCCTGTCAGAAACCAAATGAGGAGGGAAATGGCAAATTTTTTACTAAAACACTTTTTCCTTTAGTAGCCTCTAATGGTCCATTTGTTAGTTGTGTTTTATCATGCAGCTTCTGGCATTTTCTTTTATGTGCCGAGGGTCCATTATACTGGGGTTTTACTGCTTTTAGGTAATAAGTAAGAAAAACTACATGAAGAATCCCTGATACGTAGCAGGTTTCTTCATCACGCACATGGAGGCAGACACACAGTGGTGGGGCAGAAGGGTGATTGCCAGTGAGAACCGTCCAGGTGACAAAGGCAGAGAAGCAACTCCCAGACTCAATGAATTGATTGTGGGAAGGCGAAACCAAGGGTTTTGCCACCAACCAGGACACCATGCAGAAACAGAACTCCCTGCAGATGTCGCGCAAGATGGGCCAGACCTTACTAATCTAATATCATAATCATATCTGCTGCTGTAGGAAGTACTTTAACTGCAAATTAAACTTTGAAAATGCTGAAGAAGGGTCAGTCACTTTTCATTTTGATCCTGGGTGGTATACTAATCTGAATATGAGAACATTAATAATGACCTGTGGATTCTGCTTGTGAAAAGAGAAGAAAAGTCGCACAACATTAAATGCTTGCAAAACAGCACTTACTCATTTTCTTAATTTGTGTAAATAAACTGTATTATTATATACAGTAATTTAGTATTACTAATGTAAAACAAGTGATGGGGTATTATTAAAATGGTTAATGAACTGCAGATAAATACTGCTCAGGAGTAAGCCCAGACGTTTGTAAATATGGCCTCTCACAATGGGAGGTGTTATAGTGTTGTATGGATTTAATGTTTTCATTTTCCCCCTTCTGTGCTTCGTTGCTGTCACTGATACTGTCATTTTGCAGCTAGCTTACCATGCTTGCATCCCAAAGAACCTGCAGTGGACTGAAAGGGAATATTTCCATTAGCGGCTATCCTTTGGAGCATAATGCTTTCTAGGATGGTAAGGGGAAGGCCACATTCATAGGATTTTGCATGCCACAAGTGCTGTTGAACTCAGTCCTCTGTTGTGTTAGGCAACACAGAGTAGGTGTACATCACAGACAGGACAGCAGACTGCCGATGCCACATACCCTCCACGTGCCTCAAAAAGCTTCCTGGCACAGCCTAAGGGCCATATGGGCTATTTATACAGTCACAGAGTACTGCCCTGGATCCAAGAGATACAGCAGCATCAGGTGATCACAAAAGCCGATCAAACTTCATTGTACAGAGCACAGCAGAAAGAGCACCAGCACCACTCCACAAATCTGTCCTGAGGGCAGAACTGTCTTCTGAACCCAGTCTAAAGTTTGGTGTTAGGTCTCACTGTGTTGTGCCAGAGGCATCCACAGCAATGGAAGGCTCATGCCATGAAAGTCTTCTCATGACTACGGTCAGTTACAGGAGTGGTGTTGTGGAATGGTAACATTCTTCACATTTGTCCTTTATAAGAAGATTTAAATAACACACAGTTTGGTGTGAATTTGTCAATAAACCATGAAATGGTTCATGAGCTAACTATTCATGCTTTCTGGAATCTAATACACTGGCAGTTTTTGCCTTTGTTGTACAAAGAGGATTGTGAGGAGACAGCAGTCTATAAACACAGCATACTAAAAGCCACTCACTTGTGCTCACATTTGCCTGGGCTTGCTTCTTCTAGAAGACTGAACAGTTAACTTATTTCTTGTCCTCACAAGTATATGGGCACATCATTCCCATGACTACATGTCACGGGAAAATAAATAGTGCTTTGAGTGCCTCCTTTGAAGCATACTAGAGAACACTTGTGTTTTATGCAAGCAATCATGAAGGATTCCCCGGGCTGACAGGGCAGGAACCACGACTGCCTGTGTCAGAAGATGTTTCTCAAATGAAGGACCATGTATTTTAATTTTCCTGCCGAAGTTCTCAGCTGAGATACCACCCAAGCGAGGGCTGGTTCCTCTCTCTTTACAGGTGAATAAGACGCAAAGCTCATACATCGCTTTACGGGAGGTTCTCTTTTCGAGGAGAGTGCGAGCTACCCAAGTGGCCAACAGCACCAACAGGAAGAACCGCGGGGCACACGGCAGCAGCACCAGCACAGCGGTGCCCTGCAGACGGACAGTGCCTGCCCTGCAGTGGCATCTGGTGGCCCCGCAGGACACCTACACCCGCGGCGCAGGCAACCCCGCGCCAGCAGCACGGGTGGGTGCGCTCCTCACCCGCGGGGATTTGCCGGGATGTTTTTTTGCTGCTCGGGCATCCGAGGGAAGGCGGAGTGTGGGGCAGTGGGGGATGGGTGCTGTTAAATATTGATATTGATTCTGAGGATGCGGTTGGCTGAGGCATCATGGATGTGAATTCAGGCTAATCGACACAGGATGTATCGACCGTGAAATGCATCCGCAGGCTGAGTCAGTCCCGTCATCTCTCAAGGTTATCTTGCCCCATCTGCCGCTGCGTGTCTGGGACAACTCTACAGTCAGTCCTGCTGCTATCTGGGACATTGGGATGTTGATGCACAGTGCAGCATTTTGGGTACCCACAGTTGTCCCTGGTACCTGTGGCAGACCAAAGGACAGACCCCCCCATCTCCCCAAATCAGGCAGTCTCCACCCATCCACCCTGGATACCCTTCATGCACCACTGTTGCCACCCAGCCCATGTCAGGGCAGATCTCAGGGCTTCCTCTGAGGACAGCAGGATGTATCAGGGGACACATCTGCATGTGAAATCTAATGTTTGGTCCCCTTACAGAATAAGTCAGTTTCTCAAAACTGAACTTTTAAAGTGGCAGAGTATTCAGATAATTCCATTTCAGGTGTTGAATTAGTTAGCCTCTTTTCAAAAGACGTGCCTAGCAAAGGATACTCCAGCAGGACAACTGTCTGAGTCTGCAAAGTGCCTGGAAAGAAATGCTGACAAGGATAATGTCCTTTGGCATCTTAGCAGTACATTCGGTCATGGGCAGAGTAAAAGCCATCAGGATGCTGACCACGTCCATAGAAATGAGAAACATCTTTCTGATGGCTTTAGCCCAGTGTACAGGCATGAGTACTTTCAAATAGCAGCTAGTGAAAAGATACAGAGCAGGCACAGTACAGCCACCCAGCATCTGCATCATCTACAGTCTTCTGTGTCCTGGTGCTCTCACCAGCTCCCACACTGTGGGCTGGTGTTTCAGGCGTTAAGCCCTTACTGTGGATTTACATTTATACTATTCTGATGACATACAGCAACTCCTGAGTAGGATTACATTACATCACACTCAGTATAAGCCCCTTTGCAATGCCCTAGCAGTATAAAGAGGATCCAGTGACTCGTGTTTCCTTCATGGTTGGTTCTCCATCACCAGTTTATTGGACAAATTTGGTTTTGGATGAAGTTTTAATCAGTTTTGACTAGCAATCCTAGAGCAGATGACACAACCTGGGTCACAACAGCAAAACTGAGTTTTGTATTTGTGTGAATAAAGTAATGCTACATACAGAGGTGGGGACAGTGTGTATACAGCCTCCCAGTCAGTGTGGGGATGAGGTAGTAGCAGTTTCCACCATGCCTGAGAGTTTTGGGAGTTCTTCCTAAAGCAGCAGGAAAAGTCCAATCATTCCCTTAAAAAAGGATTTTTAAAAATCCAATAATAATGGCAAATCGTGTAGACATCATCTTCCATCATCTCTGAGCTGGGCAAGCCTCAAAAGGTGAGGTTTTGTTCTAAACTGCTTGCATCTATTTGCTTCTTTCACACCCTAAAATTGCATTTAGGTCATCTATATAATGGCATTTCCTATCCACCAGAAGTAGTGCCCTGTTGGACACATTAGTCTTCTGCAGGAGGCTGAGGAGGGGCCAGGAGTGGGGGCTATCAATTAAAATATTCGACAGCAAGGGGGCAGAGACTCCCTTTCCTTTGGACCTGTTCCGGCTGCCCCAGGTGATATTTCAAGCCTTTGCTTCCTACTTTGAAAGAGTGGAGCCCAGCAACCAAGAAGCACTACTGACAATGGAGAGGAACACTCCGTTGGTGACAACAGTCCCAGCAAAGCTGTTTTGCACACCTGTTCCCCATGCCGCAACGCCTCAAGGGTCTGGGACCAGATTCTCTGTGGCAGAGATTCATTTGAAACCGGAGCAAGGCTGTCCCACCAAACTAAGGTTTGAAGACACAGAGTCAAGCTGCACCAGAAGAGGTTCATGTTGGAGATTAGGAGGAATTTCTTCACAGGAGGGGTGAATAGAGATTAGAATGGGCTGCCAAGGGAGGCTGTGGAGTTGCCGTCCCTGGAGGTGTTTAATGAAAGACTGGACGTGGCACTTGATGCCATGGTCTGGTTGACAGGGTGGTGTTCAGTCATAGGTCAGACTTTATGAACCCAGAGATCTTTTTCAACCTATTGGTTCTGTGATTCTGTAAAAGTGCAGTCCCTCTGTCACACTACCCTCTGAGTCACTCAACTGACAGTGACAGTTAAGATGTTCCTGTGGCCGCTGCTTACTGCCTGGTCACATTTTGACTGTGGGCTTTGATTTCAGTCATCAGACCAGACAGTGCAATTCTGACCTCTCAGAGAGGAGAAAAATTTTTCTCTAATTCTAAGATTAAGTATTTTGGGGCAATGAAGAGGCCCAGAGACTAAATCTAATTCCATTATTACTTCTTTTTTGTGTGTACTGCTCTCATCCCCAGAATTTATCATCTTGGGTTTCTGTGGTCTTTTTACAAAACACATGGCATGGAGAGAAAGGACGTATTTTTGCTGACTCTGGGAAAATGGTAAACAACCAAATGTATACGTCAGGAACAGAGACTAATAGCTTCAAATGCACACAACTGTTAGCAGCACATTTTAGTGCATTAATAATTTACATTCCATGGAAAGTTTAATCTATGCAAAGTGAGAGCTTTGTGGCGCAGTTACTAAAGGCACACATGATTCTGGGGATAACAAATCTATAGCGAGCCTATGACTGCGAAGATTCTTGGTTTCATCACAGTTTTTGCATCCAGTTTATACAGTGTCTTTCTCAACACACCAATGTCTCTTACTGGAGTCCAGTACAAGAATATTTATTTCTCATCCATATTAAAATAAAAGGTCTTCTGAGGCCTATCCAGGCTAAAGAAATACCGAGAACACCCAAATGTGCATAATACTTAGAAAGGTTGCCAACGAAAGGGAAAAAACATACAATTACCTTCCAAGCCTCATGACTCTGGACCAGTAATATCTGATGCAACATCTCTCCAGCTTCTGCATCTCAAGCTGCTTCAGATCCAGCCCTGCTCCAAGGACTCCCACAGCCAGCATCCATTGGAGGCCTGAGGACACCCCACCATCCAGCAGACACGTGCTGGTGGGCCGGAAGGACACGGCTTCTCTGCTGACAACACACAGCATTGAAAAGGAGACTGACAAAGGTCCCAAGCTGTCCTGGAGCTTGCTACAAAATCCATCAAACACAAATGGCTCTCCTTAGGCTTCCCCAAACGTGTGCTATGCAATGTTTCAGTCCTCCGAGCCCACTGCTCCATTCATTCCTCCCAGGCCAGGGAGCCATGCAACCACATTTCTGCATACCCAGGAGACCCAGAGCCCCGAGAGGTTGTTGTCTGTTGAAAACCACCAGAAAGGAACATGCAGCCTCTTCCCACACTCTTATCCCACACCTGGGCTGAAGGGTAAAACTTCTGGCTAAGTCTCTTTTGATTGTGCTTTTCCCAGACTCTTACCTCACTCCAGGTTCAGGATGGATAGCAAATGAAAGGAAGTTGAAGGAGAAGGTAACTAACTTGGTGTATGTGTTTAGTTTTGATATGGAATTGGGAAAGCAAAATGAACTGGGTTTCATGGACTTGATAGTGCCCCAACTTAATGTTTCAGGGGAAAAATCCTGGGTTTAAAAAGACCAATTACACAAATGTTTTTCATTCTGCTTTGCTTTGCAACCTTAAGCAATCTTCAGGTCAGTTTTTTCCTGCAGAATATATGTACATATATTAAACAAAATTGATTTCAAGAATTTGAATGATCAGAGGCAAAATAATGTCTCTACACCCTATCTTCTTCCAAGACCAGAGAGTAAAGAGATCAGCAAATGGCTGTAGGTTTTTAATAATTGATTCATTAACCCTGAGTTTAGAAGACTAACCAAAAATAAGGTCTGCACAGGAGGCTTCAATAATAGCGGTTTAAAAACACTTAGAGGGAATGTCAGCCAGCAGGACACAGCAGCATTATGTCCATACCACCCCACACTGCCTAGCCTTTCATCCCTCGTGCTCTGCAGAAAGTGCACCTGAGAAGGGTAGTTCACGAGCTCTCTCTTTGCATTAATCACACAGAGAGAGCCTGGCTTTAACCTTGGTCTGGTTTGTGAACAGTCCCCACAGAGCTGTGCAGCGCGGCATTACAGTGTCAGTCATACGAGACCTCCCCACCGTCACCTCATGTATACGCAGCAGTGACACACTTTTCTACAGAAGCACACAGCCACCCTCATTGTATTTCATGTCAGGCTGACGCTGTGCTGCTGACAAAACAGAGCATCACGTGCTCTGCAAAAGTGCACTACCAGCATCGAGATCTTTGCTTTTCTTAAATGCCTGCCACAAGCAAGCATTCGGCTTTGTTCCTCTGTAAATGCTGCATGAAGGAGGAAAGCTGGGATTTGACCTCTGAAGACCACAATACACAGTTGTACGCCCACAGCAAAGGATCAAGGTTTGTCTTGCACTGAAATGAACACAGTTAAAGTCCTCCTTATGTTTTTTAATCACTTCAGTCTTTGGCTTGCTGTTCATTTTCTAGGGCAAATGCTGCATTGTGCCTTTAATGTATTCTGAGCACACCAATCTCACATGATCTGCTGTGTTAACACCCCCACCCCACCAGGCCCTTCCAAAGTGTTGGCTAGTGTCAATATTAAGGAGATTTTTGAAGAGCAAACAAATAAGCAAAAATGAACCAATACGGGAAAAGCAGGTCAAGCGACCAGAGTTTAGAGGAGGAAAGAAATTTTAAACCTCAATTCAGTGCACACTTGGGATCAAAGCAATGTGGCAAGAGAGCCTCATCACTGGAGTGCTGCAGGAAGGCACGGAGGAGGCAGAGCGCTGTAGGCAATAGACAGCCCAGCTGCAGAGCACTCTGCCATGAGACAGGGCACTGTTAAGGGCTCGTGGATAATGGCCAGGGGGTGGCCAAACACAAGGGACGACATGGGGGCATCTGCTGTGGACAACCTCACCAAGAGATGAGCAGCTCTTAGGAAGTTGGAGGAAGCTTCCCAATGGCAGGGCCAGGTGTTCTAAGGAACATACCCCACTAGCAGTAGCTTCTGGAAGGGTCCTGGGCTGGGCAAAAAATCCCACTGGGAGTGGAGCTGAATGGGCAGTATCTCCATTGAGGTGCGAGGGATGCTGCACCACAGGCAGGACACACAGGGCAGAGGTGTGGTGGAGAGCAGGGTCAGTAACAGCCCAGCAATCGCCCAGCAAGTCCACAGGGACAAAACAGATGAAGATTGAGACAGAAGAACTGGGAACAGGCACAGGCATGGCACAGCACAGCCCAGACAGAGACTTGGGACCTCAAAAGGTATGACAGAGGAGGGCTTAGGTGAGGCTTCTCCCAGCTCCTTCTCACGCTCGCCTTAGCTGTTTCCCTGCAGCCTGATTCCAGATACCACTTCACCAACCCAGAGTTTGCCTCAAGCACAGGCAGCCATAACCCAAGAAAGACAAAACTGGAGGTTCAGGCCTCCAACACAGTGAAAATGAAGTGGAGAAATGTGAACAAATATTTGCAGTGAAAAAACTTGTGTTTTGTTTCCCTACACAACCAGATGCCACAGAGGACAGGAGGTACAGGTATATCAGAGGGAGCTGGTAGAAGGCAGAGGCTGGACAGAGGACAGAAGAGAGTAATAGGAAGGTTAAAAGCAATCTTGACTCCCATTTGTCTGTGCCCCCATCCTAATTTTCCTCAGGGAAAAGCAGAAGGACCACTTCCATGGCTGATGTCCAGGGTCACCTCTTCCCCAAGCTTTCCCAGTCCCACCAGGGAGATGCTGCAGATTTCTGAGACACCTCCAAGTTGAATGAAGGCATCTTCTGAAGGGGCACTCTGGTCTTGAAGTTTTGTACTTCAAATGCAAAAGTCACTGTGGGCTCAAAGGCCACAAATATTTATGACTCCAGGGATAGCTAGTGGGTGGAGTTCAGTGGAATAAATGCAAACCCAGTAGGAATTGTCTTTGTTTCTTATCTGCCACACCAGAGGAAATCAAGACAGCTTGTTACCAGCATGTAAGAGGTTGGGAAGCATGCACTCGTTCATCCAGAACCAGATCTTGTTGCTGGAAGTACAGAGTATTTCTCAACTGCTCTGCTATTGTCTTTCTAAGGCAAAAAGAAACCAAAAAAAAGAAAGGACCGTACCATCTGTGTCTGTCAAATGAACTAAATCCCTATGTTGGCTAGAATTACAAACCTGTACATGGCAGGAAGGCTAGCAAATCTGCTAAAAAAATTTCTGCTTATTCCTTCTCAGAGCAGTAGGGGGAGAGAAGAAATCAACCTAGAATTCATGATGGTCAGTCTTTCTTATGCTTGATTAGCCTGCACAAATTCTTGTCATAAATCTCCCACAGTGACGTTCACAAACCTTCCACCCAGCACAAGAAAAAAGATTCTAGAAAGTGATTAAAAAATAAAGAGGCCAAATGGAGGTTGCTCTGAATTAGCTGGTGGGACCCCAGAGTTTACCCTGTAAAAAGAATGCACTGTGAGAGGACTGACAATTAAACCACAGTATACCTTTAGGCAACTGCTCTGGAGACTCATCTTTCTACTGTGTATAGCAGTGGATGAACATGTCACCTCCTCTGAAACACGAGCTGCCAACCACTTGAAATATCAGAATGGGGTTGCAAAAGAGTTACTTCAGTCCTTTCCCTCACACTCCACCAAATTAAAATGAAGGATAATAAAACACTAAAAACTGAGATAAATATGTCTTGTATCTTTGGATAATATCTATCTACCAGACTGCTCAGGATCTGACAGATTCCACCACGAAAACAAAGAAAAAACCATTCAGCTGTGCAGTTCCTGAGGTCTTTAAACAACATGGCTCGAGATTTTCCGCAAAGGAGACAGCAGAACATCACAAAACAAAAAAAACAGAACAGCAATAACAATGAAAAGTAGTTAGTCCTTCATGTTTCTTTATCATCCTGGGAGGTGAGATTCATGGCAACAGATGGGCATTCAGCAGTTCTCTTTGCAAATGTTTTGGGGTTTATGTCCAGCTTTCAGTCCTGATCTAGGGAAGCCTGTAAGTCCAGTGTCAATGTCACTTTCCTGAAGAGCTGCATTCATGGAGCCTAGTCATCATTTGCACTGCAGACCAGTGGGTAAAGTGCTTAAAACATGCCCAACAGATGCTGTGTGTCACACTAGCAAAACACTAGTGGTAAGAAATTTCAGTGGGAATATTTTGCTTAATCAAAACAAAATATATTCTCATAGAAACAATGACTGATACTGATGACCAACACTATATTGTTCAAGGCCACAAAACTCATCTTTCCTCTGACAGATTTAAAAGTAATAAAAAATTCACCAGCTATTCGTTGAGGAAATTTCTGGTGAGGAAACTTTTCCAAGGTAAGTAAATTTTGCAGCTGAATTTCTTAGTGTAAATGCTATTCATGTCCTTCTCCATTGCCACTATGTGGCTACTCCTTCACAAAACAGCCAGGTGTTTGAGAGAAATTTTAAAATAGCCTGGTGCAAGGAACAATTCCATGGAAATTATCACACAGGTGAAAATCTGCCTTTCCAGCAATGTGAA
Organism: Cnemophilus loriae; assembly: GCA_013397755.1. Classification (NCBI taxonomy): domain Eukaryota; kingdom Metazoa; phylum Chordata; class Aves; order Passeriformes; family Corvidae; genus Cnemophilus; species Cnemophilus loriae. Next base: position 408,082 of record VZTF01003562.1, on the reverse strand, counting down.
GAAACCTGGATTAGTAGTTCCATTTGCCTGTGTCATCATATGTGGGCATGTATGTGAATGACTGTCCCTCATCTGAATGGCTCCACAAAGTTAGCACCACTTTGCAGATCCTGTGGAAGTTGACTCCTCCACAGACTGAGGTTGAAAGAACTTGGGAAGAAAACTGCAACAGTCTAAATACTAGGCAAAGGTGTGTCCGTTGGCAAGTGATGACTAAAATCACCAAGTTTTATTCTTTGTCAGATTAAGTAATTTGAAGGTTTGTGTGTTAAAACAGGAAGGCTGTTTGCCTGCTTCTCCTTGGGCCTACTGAAGACTTCACCACCAATGGACTCTGCATTATCCCTGCCCCTTTAATCATATAATTTCATGTTTATACATGATACAAATACTATTATCAGAATACAAATACATCATCAGAAAGGCAAGAAGATAAGTCAGTTTGAAGCCAACCCTATTTCGGGGGAGTAGAAATACTCATGTGCTCTGCGTATTTTTAGCAAAGTATGGTGGGTAAATCTGAGCCAGCACGTTTTTCATTCAATCTGTCCCTGGACACTAACAGATGGTGCTTCCTCATGCCAGCCACTAATGTACTTTACATTGGCACTCAGTGTCAGGACACAAAACCCGCCAAGTCCCTGCTTAAATCTGCTGATGCCAGGAAAATTGATAATAAACAGCTCACCAGGGACACAGTCCCAAGTTTTTAGTCTACCTCCAAAGCAGCACAGAAGCTGTACCTGTGCAATGGTGTCAGCTGCTCTGCACCTTGTGGCTATCAATATAGCAAAGCAGGGTCCTGGACTGCAGAAAAAGGGGTCTTGAGACCAAGCAGGTATGTATCTAAAGATGGTGGAAGAGCCATCTGCTTCAGGGTAATTAGTTGTGTGCTTAAATCAGGGATTTGAGAACCCTCAGATCCAGGATATTGATGTTCAAGCATTTGAACAAATGACAATTAATATAAGTAATTATAAGTATAAATATATGCATATATATGTGCATATATCATCTGGCAGAATGATTTTATTGTTTAACACTTCTTAGTGCCCCCTGAGCACTGAATATATTAAATTCAGTCTTAGGGGTCTACTTCTCATGGCTACTAATCCTAAATGATAAGGTCACCTACAAAAGAAAATTCCACAGAACTCCTCTGAGGAGCTCACTCTGTTTTACAAGTCATTGTGTTTATTCTTTGAATACAAGCATCCAAAATTCTTCAGCTGTAAAATTCTTGTTCCTTTCCACCAGGTGCCTCAGTGCCCAGGCTTCTTTCTTGGATTGCTCGAAGCCTGGTATCCACATCTTTTGGAGAGAAATCCAGCCAGGGTTTGAGGATGAGAACCAGAATGCCTCTGGTTTGGGGCAGCTTAGATGATTAACCTGAGCCTCCCACCTCTGGGGCAGCCATCCCTGGCAATGAAGACAAATAAAAGGGGTTATTCAGGGACCCAAGCAAACAGAGAAGGAAAGTGCTATGCCATTAATAAACTGTCAAATCACATCAGTTACACTTTTCTTCCTGCTGGAGGCTCTATCCATGTCCCTGTGGAAGACCTCCCCCAAGTGTCTGGGACAAGATCAGTCATGCTGACAAGTTATGCTGAGTCTCAGATAAGGTTTGGCTACAAATGAGCAGCACCAGCCCACACAAAATGAAATTACAAGGCAAGGAGTTAATATTTTCATCATTATATTCTGTTTTCATCTTAAATATGCACACACTTACTGAGTTTTTTTTTCTAAGGGAAAAAAACAAGCCGTGAATCTGGCCAGGAGAGCAAACTGGTCTTCATAATTTTATTGACCAGACAGCCACAAAAGCATGGGGAAGGAATATCTGTATCTATCTATTCTATACATTTCCATGGCTACATTCCTAACTCAAAGAGAGGACATATGTCCAGATTTGCACCAGATTCAAACAGCAAAGTCTGGTTAAGTGTAATGCTTGCCAGTTTGTAATTCTCATCACTTCAGCACACCTTAATAACTCCAAAAGTTTTCTCCATCTCCCTTCTACTGGCTGACCACTTAGTGTATTGCTCAGATTGTGATCTGCTAAAATACAGCTTCTCACAAACACACAAACTGGCTTAGAAATTGTTTCAGTCTTTAGTCACCAAATGTGGCTGCAGACAATGGCATGTTGTCACTACAGGTTTGAATGTTCCCACATATACACAGAACCTGACAGTCACAGCATGCTTAAGAGAGGTCTGAAGACAGGGATCTCTAGTCCAGTTCCCTCTTCCAAACTGGTGTAATTGTATCTACTTGCCGCGGGCAAAATTGCGTTTAGTCTTAAAACACCTCCAAGGACAGAGATTCCACAACCTTTCTGGGCAACCTGTTTCCAAATGTTCCAGGTCATCTGAAGAAGGTCAACAAGTTAGGCTACTTTCTGCAACATGAAAAAAATCTCCCTGAACAACTCAATCCTTTGGCTGAAAATGACCACCAGCTCAGTGGTCAATGTCATGTGCTCACACACTGCAGCACTATGAGGAACACATGCTCTGGTTGTGCACCTGCACCTTCTGCCAACACCTGTCTACATGAAGATGCACAACCCATCGGCACTGGAATACCTTGGCTGTCGGCTGGCCAGAAATCTGGTAACCAAACTTCCTGGGACAAACCTGACCCTAGTGCCATTTTAAAGCCTCTCTGAGACACCAATTCACACATACCTTTTTTTTCCGTCTGATGTTTTCCCACACTCTGTTACAAACCATGCACTCAAAGGTGTCAATGTAATTGTCCTGGGTGATGTCTTGCACTCCCCACTTGCGTTCCTTCATTACTCTAAGCAGTCGTGAGTTGGAAATGTCCCCTTTCAGTTTCCATTGTAGGTAGGACTCATATTCTTCATCATTTGTGTCCAGTGCTTTGATATAGCGGGCCAGATCCCGAGGGTGTGAAAAACTGGATACCAGGATTGCACTCTTGTTACTAGGAAGCCAGTCTACAATGCTGGGAGACCCAAAGTACACTGGCACCACTCCTAACTTCAGTGGCCGCCAGAGTTTTTCAGTGATGTAATCTTCACAAATAGCATTTTCAAAAGCAAGAATGAACTTGTACTGTGCCAGTATTTTTAAAAAGTTCCCATCATCCATGGCAGCTGGACTTCTGAGATGCTGAGGAAGGTCTCTATTATGCAAACATTCCCCATAAGAGTCTACTTCAATGTGGCACATCAGCTCACGTACATAGCTGTCCCGATCAGAAGGGGGGTTGCAGTCAGACTGTACGTACACAAGCGGTGCAAGCCTTTTCCTCAGGGTGTTTTTCATCTGCAGTGGGATCATGAACCTCAGTGACTTCAGGACCTCTACATCCTCAAGGTACTGAGTGGTCAGTGGC
>VZTF01003562.1:372194-396114 GCA_013397755.1 Cnemophilus loriae | reverse complement strand
CACCGCCGCCGTCCCCCTCTGGCCGGGTCAGAGGGGGTTTGGGGTGTTTTGCTGCTTTTTTTTAACTTTCAGTTAGTGCACCCACTTGGAGCGCGGAGGGGGGGCGGGCTTCGGGCGGGGGCGGTGCNATCGCTTCCACCCCATCCGACTGTTCTTCTCCAAACCGTCACTGCAAGACCTCACCCAATTCCCAAAAATAAATCCGCCCCTGACACTGATTCCTATAGCTGTTTGCGTAATAGCGCGCTTTGCGGTTTTATGGGGTTTTTTTTACAAGTGCTGGTGCTGTCCTGACGGAGACTTTAGATCGACTGCATGAGGCCAGCGCGCAGTCAGAAAGAGGAATGCGTCACGGCGGCTGGGAAGCCCCGAGGGGCTGGGAGAGCCGGCCCGCNCGCATCCCTCGTCCCTGTGGCGCGGAGCTGCGGCAGGCATCCCGCAGCTGAGACTATGCCTTGCCTCCAGGCTTGCCGAGGCATCCCTGCGGGGCCGTGTGTACCGACCAGGGAACGGTCCTGTCTGCCCGCTCGGGGCTTCCAGAAGCCGGGAAACGCTTTGTGAACCTCTTGCTCTTTGTAGATGTTTACTCTAAAAGCCTGGTTCTGCTAATTCAGAGCAGAGTCCGTACTTACTCACCTGATACAGACTTACAAAACACCATTCTTCTATATGTAATTCGTATATCACATACATACACATTTGTATTAACACAGAAACACCTGATACCTACACACTTCTCCATAGGTACTTATATTTATACACAAACACTTGAAAGTGAGGTGTCTGCTGTTTCTGACCCAGGCAGCAGTGGTTGCAAGGTGGTGATTACATGAGGGAGTGGAGGGCAGAAGAATTCCAGAGGAGGCAGAGGGGACACCTGTGCCTCAACTGAAATGCATGACTGATAAAAAGTGTAGAAATGTTACGCACACAGCTAATCTCCTTACTCTGGGTGCGTAATGCCTGCAGCCTTCCTGAGAGGACCAGAAAGGTACCCAGGAGGCAACCCAAATCCAGCCCTCTGCAGCAGTGTCCGTGACCCTTGCCATGCTGGCTCTGTCCCCTTTCCAAAGGCGCTACTCTTGCTAGTAGCGCCTTTGGAGCAACACCCACCTCTTATTGCACAATACTGCACCAGAGAGATCTGATTTCTTTCTGAACTACCAGTCTCCTCCTAAGATGAAAACTAGCAACTGACACTGCAATGCTGGGACATGCAGATTTACTTATCCTCCAATCTTTGTTTAGTGATTAATCCCACCTCTTGTCCTATTTGTTGCTTCCTCACAAAGGTTTTAGCTGCTGGAGTCGTATTTTTAAGTAAAAGATTTCAGGCGGGGTTTTAATTTTATCTTTGAAGTGTGTTTACAGATATTCGACCTGGAACATGAAAGATCTCCACTCACATTAAGTCATGAGGCATGCAGCAAGAACCTCCAAGTATTATTTTGCATAGCAGATTCGTACGAAAGCAGAATCCTGCCTTTGCAGGCCTAATTCAGAGTGCCTAGAAGCTGCAAGGACTGAAGTTAGCACGGCACGATGAGTGCGTAGTTCAGTAAATTAAATCGAGAGGTTGGAAATGGATCAGAAACCTGGTATAGTTTATGGAAGGACTTCCTGTGATCCCACTGGGTTTGGATCTAGTCCATAATTTTAAACTTCATTATATTCCTGGCTTTCACATTTCCTCAGCTGGCAGACTCCTAAGTTGCTCTCATGAGGACAAAACTTAATTGTAAAATGCTTCAGCTTCCTTCAACAGGTCTTTCTCAGTTACTGTCCCTCAAACCTTTAGAAGCAGTCCACAGACCCAATAACCCACGGTTTCAGACTGAAAATGCAGAAGTGAGTCCTGAGGGCTGTCCTGAGGGGTAGCTGTATTACCTGCTGTCTGTCCCATGCCATAAGCAAACTGTTCTTGGACCACCTGAATCCAGTGGCTCGCATCAGAGAGGCTCACTTTTGTTTCTTATCCTGTTATGCCACTCTGAGGAAATAAGCTCTTATTGCAGGATCTGGCTTGTCTGTAATCCATGTTAAAAAGCTGGTAAAGATGATACCAGCATAAGCAATGGCAGGGCCAGGTCATCATGCAGGAATTCTGGATGAAAATGACCCAAACCAACACAATTGTTGCTCAAATAGCAGAGCTAATAAACCAAATTTCTTAAAGATCTGTGTCTCATGTGCCCTCTGTCCATGGCAAGCTGTTGGTATCTAACAAACTCACAATGCAACTTTCCTTTCCATGGGTCAGGAACAGCATGCTCCATCTCTTACAAACAGGATTTACTGCCTTTGAGGTTTCTCTCATTCATATGTCCACATTTCCTCTGATCTGTTTTTAATAGACTTTGTTTCTTTTTATGCCTGCCTTTGTTCTTCCTCTCTTTTTTTATTATTCTGCATTTTAGAACATTTTTCTTTCACTTAGGTCCTGCTGGGTATCCTCTCTGTCTCTAGATATGCCCATTTCCTTTCTGTTGTATTCATAGTCCTGTTATTCAAAGTAACCTTTCAGTAGATTTCTCTGGTTTTTATCCTCCATTATATTAGTATAGTCTCTGTTACTGTAACACCCAGAAGCAGCAACCACACTATGCACTCCAAAAAGTCACTGTACAAACATCCTAGCAGGAACAAATGAAGTCCTCAGAATAAAATAGGGCAGAAAAAAAGGCAGGGAGGCAAAGAAAGCACAGACATCAAGTGACTTCCCAAAGGAGACAAAGCTGCTCAGTGACATAAGAACCACCTGTGGACCTGATTCTTGCTTGTCCTGGATCTTGTGTCTTAATTTGCAGCTGTGCATTTATACTCCCTCATTGTCGCTGTGGCACCATTCTTCTTTCCATAAAATCACTGTAAAACATATGACACACACAACAGCCCTTTCAACTTGAGCAGCTCAAAATTGAAGACTTTAACCATTTCCACCACATATGGAATGATTTCCCACCTGCCTGAGAATACAGTACAGATGCAGATGTATGGACAGCCCTTGCTACTGCACATGCTCTGCCTGTCTTTAATCTGCTCCGTGCTAATGCATCTCAAAATGCCCCAGATTACAAACCCTAGACTGGATCAGCTGTTCTCTCTAAGGACTGTCTTCAGTTCAGCTGCTTTGTCCTGCTGACTAACACCACATCAGGGGATCACAGAATCATTTAGGTTGGAAAAGACCTCTGAGATCATCGAGTCCAGCCTATGACAGAACACCACCTTGTCAGCCAGACCATGGTCCAGTCTACCCTGGGTAGTCCATTTCAATGTCTAATCACCTTTTCTGTGAAGAAATTCCTTCTGATGTGATTCCACTCTGAACCTCTCCTGGTGCAGTTTGAGACTGTGTCCTGCCACTGGTTGCCCGGGAGAGGAGGCCGATTCCCACCTGGCTACAACCTCCTTTTAGGTACTTGAAGAGTGGTACGATCACCCCTGAGCCTCCTTTTCTCCAGGCAAACCAACCCCAGCTCCTGCTAGGTCTGCTGCCTTCTCCAATTTCACCCGCTGGTTAGAAGCGGCTGCTTCAAAACCTTCTCCAGTTCCACCTTTTACAGTGGCCAGATTCCCCTGCCTGGTCCCGTTGGGGCGTTTGAAGCTAAAATGGCGCCACGTGTGTTTTCCCTGCCCTGTGCGAACTGTCCGTGTGGGGACGCGGCGGGAGCTTCCCTGGCGGCGGCACAGCAGCTTCCCGCGCCCGCAGCCNCGCCGGGCCGGACCGGACCCTCGCGTCGCGACGGGTCGCGGCACGTCACGGGGTGGGGGGCGCGGAGTGCGGAGTCGCGGAGCTAGGGCCGGAGGAGTGGGGAGCTTGTGGGAGGGGCAGGGACACCTTTCACCAGACCGGGTTGCTCAAGGCCTTATCCAACATGGCCTTGAACACTGACAGAGCTGGTGCTTACAGCTTATCTGGGCAACCTGGTGCAGTGTCTCACCACCCTTACAGTAAAAGAATTTCTTTCCAATGTCTAACCTAATTTTCCCCTCTTTCGGTTTGTACCTATTACTTCTTGTCCCATCATTATAGTTTCTGACGGAAAATCCCTCTCCAGCTTCCCTGTAGGCCCCTTTTAGATACTGGAAGGCTGAGGTCGCCACACAGCCTTCTCTTCTCCAGGCTGGACAGCCCCAGCTCTCTCAGTCTGTCTTTATAAGGGAGGTGCTCCAGTCCTCTTTTCAACGTCGTGGCCCTCCTCTGGACTTGCTCCAACAGTTGCATGTCCTTCTTATGCTGGGGACATCTTTACCTGTTTATATGCTGGTCTGTGTTACGTCGGGACTATTCAGAGCGAGGATGTGTTACTGGACACAGGTTTGTGCACGTCACAGTTTGAGTAGCATTTTGTGCTTTTTAGAAGCATTGAAAAGACAAAAACATGTATTTACAGGGACAGGAAGGAATGGGCCGATATTGAACCTGTTCCTCAAAATGATGGGCCAAATCCTGTTGTTCAGATCATCTACAGTGAAAAATGTAAGTCTTAGATATGTTTTGCCCTAACCATTGTTGAAACAAGACTTCATGTTTTGGATAACCCTTTTTAGAGTGATACTGTGAAGAAATTAATTTAATTAATTGTGTTACGGTGCTTGTGTGTGGTGTTTTCACCAAGCATTTCCGAAGCTGAGATGTTAGTAGCCAAGGTTCTCCTTTAAAATCCTATGGCTTAAGAGGTAATATAACAGACAGTGTGGTTCACGTCACAAGGCATTTCCAGCCCACAAGTGGAAGCAAGACATGAAGCTCCTGCAGCTGGTGAAGCAGTGTGAGTAAGGAGCACAGAACTTTTATGACTGTTTTGGATATTGTTCTGATGGTGTATTTCTAACATACTTGTGCAGCTTTTTGGTGTGCTAATATCATGCACAGGTCTCAGTTGAAAATGCTGTCAGAGCAATAGGTAGCTATCATTTTACAGAGGTGTATTTAGAGTACAGAAAATAGGAGGTAATTTCAAAGGATTATTAACCTTACCCCCTATCCAGGGCATTGGCTAAGACGCTATTTTCTGTTTAGTCCGAGATGTCTATGATTACTTCCGGGCTGTTCTGCAGCGGGATGAGAGAAGCGAAAGAGCTTTCAAGTTAACAGCAGATGCCATTGAGTTAAATGCTGCAAACTACACAGTATGGTATGTAATAATCTTGGGATTATTTCTGTGGTCATTCGACTGCCTACCTTTTAAGTCTTTAATATTTTGTTAGTTGAATCAGGTCATGCCTAGTTGAATTTACACAGAGGAGTAGTGTAGATTTCCAGTGAGCTTCCAAAGAAAGCTTTTGTTCAGTATTTCTCATGCCTCACTTTGATTCAGTGGTTTTCATTATTTTAGCTTTAAGGATATTATCAGTCAAGGTCAGGGTTAGCCACAAAAAGGACTTTTCTGTTTAAAATTAGATCACTTACCTGATAATGTGTCCCTGGCAAAATGCTGAAGATTCCCTCAGTTGACTTCAAGAAGAGGCGTAAAAACATGACAACAAGTAATTTGTATATTTACTGAATAGTGCATTTTGAAAGATCTGTCAAGTTACTGTTCGGTTACGTAATAAATAAACAGTGAATTTCTGATATTCAGAATAGGGCCTTTTAACTCAAAAATGCTAACAAGTACCTCTTGTACGTCTTTATTCCACTGATTTCTATAAAATCAGAAAGTTTACATTGTTTCAAGCACAGAAGTCTTAGTTTCTGTGACAAAAAACTAGCATGGGTACAGGTTAATTTGATCATGATTGCTACAATCTTCAATAATGTACTGTTGTAACCAGTCATGTTCTAGTTCTCTGCTGTTCGATCATTGAATGCCCTTCAACAGAACTAGATATGTGGCTGAGGATTTTGCATTAGTTTTAGCTTTTTGCACTGTATTTAGCTCAGTATCACTTACAAGAACTGTGAACAAAGGTGATTCTGTGTTCTGCTCTGTGAATTTTAGGAAAATCCTTTTGCAGTGTTCAAATGCTTCACTTTTATACAGGCATTTCCGGAGAGTCCTCCTGCAGTCTTTGGGAAAAGATCTCCATGAGGAACTTAAGTACATTACAGCTATCATTGAAGATCAGCCAAAGAACTACCAAGTCTGGTAAAATCATGCTTTCTTTTCAGTTCTTAATGTTTTTGCAGATAATATTTGTTTTGTAAATTGTCCATCAGTCGTGATGGAGGAGTTAAATGGAGTTGCATCATGTCAAAGTTCCTTTCAGATATTTGTTCTGAGCATACAATTATGACATGCTAAGCAGGTCTTGTTTTCTTCTTAATTTCAATTTTTAAACTGCCAAAATAAGTCTGACAGGTAAAAAGAAAAAAAAAAAGACTTATGTAAAGGCAAGCAAGAAGACAAATAGAAATTAGTATTTTTTCTTTTATTGCATCTTGGAGTTTGCCTGCCTGTTGTCAGTTTTTTTCCAGAATGAATGGGAATAGGCAAAAGAGCAATTTTGTTATTGCTAGAGAAATTATACAGTACTAGAAAATTTTATTCTGCTGAAGGCTTTGACCATGAGTGTGGAAGTATGTTGTTCTAGGTGAACATTACTTGTCTAAAATGAGATGATTGGCCATTGTGTATGTGTGGTTAGAATTTTTTATAATTTGCATCATACATTTCTCAGAGCCAAATGAAATGTTCTGGTATGCTTAATTTGAAGCATTTAACTAGTGGGTTTTTTTTCCCGAGTGATAGACTTGCCATAAACTGCTTTAATAAAGACCACACACTCACAAAAAAAATTCAGACTTTGTTCCTCTCGTCATTAGGCATCACAGACGGGTGCTGGTTGAGTGGCTGCAGGATCCATCCCGAGAGCTTGAGTTCATAGCTGACATTCTTAACCAAGATGCCAAAAATTACCATGCCTGGCAACACAGACAATGGGTTATTCAGGTATTGTATCCACAGATCTCTTGATTCTTTAAATAACCTGCATTTTAAATGTGTGGCAGAGGTTAGCTATAAACTTGCCTTTTAGGAAGTTCAAAAAATTGGATTGTTGTGTACCTACTGTTACGTGTGTGAATTTAACGATGAGCTAATATCATTGTGTACCACTGAATATTGTAGCATGTTCCTAGTGCACCTGTACTTCTTTTTCTTTGAACTTCATGTTGATTTCTTAAAAAAAGGCTCTATCTGCTGTTCAGGCAACTTAGGAACAAGAATGTGTTTTAAAAAATACAAACTTTTGATTGCTATACTCTCTTTTCTTTTTCTATAGGAGTTCAAATTATGGGACAATGAACTGGACTATGTAGACCAGCTTTTGAGAGAAGATGTGAGAAACAACTCTGTTTGGAACCAACGCCACTTTGTCATTTTCAACACCACTGGCTATGATGACCCAGCAGTCCTAGACAGAGAAGTCCGGTCAGTAATGCTATTCAGGCTCACATTAAACAGTCTCCATTACATGAAAGCCAAGGAATACTTTCACAGTCCCCATCGGCTTTGTCTCCTGGTTTTTATTCACTTCTGGGACTAACACTAATGGTTAGCAGATGAAGTGTTAGACTGAAGCAAGCTCTGCTTACCCTGGGCAAGCTACTCTCAGGAACCTGTTTTCCTGACCTGCTGTTTATTGTGCAAATAAAACTTTGGGTTTTATGGTAAACAAGTAATAGTGGGACAAGCTGCAGAAAATGCGACGCTGTTGTCCTGTTCATTAGTATTCTACCCCTAGAAACTTTGGAAAGAGAGGCACTCTTCAGCTCTGGCGCCTGGAGCACCTCCCCCTCCTTCCTTCTTCACTGACCTTAGTGTCTGCAGCGTTGTTCCTCTCGCGTGTTCTCACTCTGCTCTTCTCTGGCCACAAATAAAACTGCACAACCACCTTTGTTTTTCTTTCTTAAATATGTTACCACAGAGGCATTATCATCATTTCTAATAGGCCCAGCCTTGGCCAGTGGCACATCCGTGTTTGGAGCCACCAAGGATTGGCTCTGATGGACATGGAAGAAGCTTCTGGCAGCCTCTCAGAGAAGCCACCCCTGTAGCCCCCATGGCTACCAAAAACCAGGCAATGCAAACCCAATACAGTAATGTGAACATGGATTGTAGGAAGAGGAGTTGCCTCTTGTGAGGAATTTGATGAAGCTGGAAAAAGAAAGCTTTCAGGAGTATGTGGTTGGCACAAAGAGAACTATCTCTGTGAGATGGCTAGTTTTCAGGAAAAAGCTTTGTGCTCTCCGTTTCTAGGTTGCATGTTTGTAACTGAAGACAAACTGGGCTTCTAGATGTATTTTACTACCCATGGTGGTAAGAGAAGCTTCTTCAAATGATTTTCACATCTCAGACTGGTGATTAGGGTTGATGGTTATGAGAAGGTATTTGTCAAAAGTGAAGAAGCAATTAAAATAAGGTACCGCAATTTTTTATAGAGTTATTTTTCAGAAGACTGACTCTCTGAATAGGTCCTTTGGTACATTATTCATAGAGGATCCCAGGCCTCACCGTCTTCCATGGTTGTCTTTGCAACCTTCCAGAAGTTTTACTTCTCTCCCAGTTTATAACTTTTCTGTACATCAGTGAATCTGAATCATTTCCATGACATAGACTTGGATATCTTCAACTTTTTCTCTCCAGAATTTAGACTGGACATCCTCCCTTGATATTCTCAAGATAATTGGGATACCGTCTTAAGAACCAGACTGGCTAAGGTTAAGACTTCCCAGTTATCATTATATAACTGATTGTTAGTTTATAAACTTGGTCTTTGTCATAATGACTGCAGAATGTTAAAAAAGAGTTAGGATTTTTGGGTATTTTTTTTAGTAATCCTGATATGACTTTTTATCAGTATCTGCAGCCTCTGGAAATCATCAGAATGCCTGGTTATGCTGGGAAAAGCCAGAAGATAAATCTGTTTTGTGAAGATGAAATGTGGTTTTGTGGCTGTATGAGAGGTGCCTTTTGTTGCTTTGCTTTTACAGCAGTTGCCTCACTGCTGTTTTCACAGAAATGCTGCAGAAGGCTGTGTGAGCTGAAAGCTCAAGCTCTGCCTTTCTATGGGTTTGCTTGAGTGCAGCCTCATGAAAAAAGTCCTGCAAACAGGTACAGAACATACCACTTGCAGTCATATTAACAGAGTTCGGTTACTCTGGCCATTTTCAGCCCCTTGCTATTTCTGAACATGAAGATACAAGTTACTTGTTTAGCATACCAGGAGAGTATATTATGTTGTTTCTCGGTGTTTTGCTAATAATTTTGAGAACTGATTTCATTATTGTATAAAGTCCAGCAAATTGAACACTTAAAACAGTTTTCATAGTGTCTGCCTCTTTGAGACTCCTGGCGATTATACTGTGAGCCATTTTTGATCTACCTAGCTGAGATGATCTGCAAAAAGAGTGAAGTATAGGCTAGAGAGATGCATTTGGAAGCTTCTGAGCACATGCAGGTAATTTTTAACTGCATTGTTATTGGTTGCGTTCATGACCTATTACCTTTTCTTGCAGGTACACTCTTGAGATGATCACAGCAGTGCCACATAATGAGAGTGCTTGGAACTACTTAAAAGGGTGAGGCGTATTTCTCCATGAGGCAAAGAGAATATCTGTAGAAGGTGTCTGATGCCTACTTCTTAAATGAAAAGAACTTGTTACCGTAATTTCTGCTGTAGTATGTTTAAGCAGGCAGGCAGATACTGTTACAAGGTGCTATTACATTCTAACCTAATTTCTCTGTAACTTTTCACTAAGCTTCTGGCCCTGTAGTTCTTGTCAAAGGACTACAGGTACTTCTCATGCTTTGAAAAACTTGACCTGTAGTGTTACTGTGTTAAAAAGCATAGATAGGAAATAACAAACATGCTTTCAGTCTAATTTCTGTTCAGTTGAAAAAAGCTATACCAGCTTACTGCAACATAAGACTGTACTAGTGCTGCACGCTGCTTACTTTCTGACTTACTTGTATTTGCAGCCTGATTTACAAACTAATCTCCAAGTAAAGGAATCATAACAAAAATGCATCATAACAAAAACGCAGTTACTCACACCAGATTTCCCATCGTTATGAGTCAAGCCTGTTAACCTCTCTTCTAGGATTCTACAGGATCGTGGTCTTTCTAAGTATCCAAATCTGCTGGAGGAACTGTTGAATTTACAGCCTAGTCACAGTTCACCGTATCTGATTGCCTTTCTTGTGGACATATATGAAGATATGCTAGAAAACCAGTGCGATAACAAGGAAGAAACACTGAACAAGGCATTGGAGGTACATTTTGACAGCTTGGTTTTTCTTCTCAGGGATGCTGTCTATTCCTGTCTGGTTTTATAGCTTGACAAAATGGGATTGATTTTCATAAATAGAACAGGTTACTTGTTAATCACAAGAGGGCTATGAAGAATTTAACACAAAAGCCAGACAATCACAAGGATCTCGTGGGTTTAAATATAAATAATAACTTGGCAGTTATGAAATCACTCTTAAGTTTTCTTCACCTGGTAGTGAAGGAAGGTCTCTAATACCACCTGCGGAAGAAAGAAGATGTTTGAACAATTGAAGAGTTTTCAGTGTTAACTTTGTAGCATGAACTCACTCTCTTCTCTGTAGGTTAAAGAATTTTTCTCAGAATATCCATTTCCAAACAACCTCAGTTGAGTTCCTTTGGCCCTTCTTAGCTCTTTCTAAGAAAGCTGGCAGAATTAGCTTATGGCCAGCAGGCACTGGGGTATCAGTAAAAAATGTCAGGCACCACTTCCTACAGAGCATAAATTACTTCTGGCAATGTTGTGTATCTCCCAGGGCTTCATACTTGGCTGCTCCTTGGTGCAGTTTGTAGTGTAGTTTTTACAAGAACACTTTCCTTTCACTGTGGGACAGACTGGAACTGGATGTAATTAGAGCTGCAGTTTTGCCTGGAGTCTTTGTGTTCCAACATTGTTCTTTCTCAGCACTTTTCCATTGTTGTGTTCCAGGACCAGATTGTAAATAAGTGCAGTTGCATCTCCTAGATTCATGTCCCCTTTATACTATTTCACTGATTTTTACTTCTCTATTAAGGTATCAAAACTCCTAATTTCTTAACTCCATTTCACTAAGTAAGGCAATGTCATCTGCATAATAAAAGGGAATTTACTAAAACATTTGTAGACAGTGTTCATACTGTGTAAAATTTACACAGCCTGTCCTGTAAGTAGGATTGACGTGTACTGTGCTGCTTACCCAGACCAAAATAAAAAAAACCCAAACATGTAGAAATATCTGCACCAGCTCTTAACGTAGCATGAGAGAAGGTTACTGACTTGCATGGAGAACCCTTTTGGAACAGTCTGCTGAGCAAAAACAGAAATAAAATACCTCCTGTCAGTCCATCAAGAGCACTGAAGATTCAAGAGCAGGATGATCCTCCAGTGTTTGGAATTAAGTGGTTTACGGCCTGTTGGATGACTAAAAGACATTCAGGGTTCTCAGGAAGTATACTATGCTCTACTACAGGACGAGTAAGGCTGTCATGGAAGATGAGTGGCAGGCATGGAAATAAGTCAGAGGGAAACTCTTAAAACTGAAGTGGGGCTGGTTGCAAATGACTGCATTTGTGCAGTGTCAGATTGGTTGGCTACCAACTGGGGTTATCATCAATTTGATGTCATTGAACAGTTACAAATCCTGTGAATAAAACAAATGTTGCAGAGAAACATGTTTCTAATACTGTCTGAAACATATGTTGTATGCATTTTATAGTTAAGGATTCTGTAAGCTTTTTGGTGTAACACTCCAATCTCTCATTTTTCTTTCATAGTTGTGTGAAATTCTGGCTAAAGAAAAAGACACCATCCGAAAAGAGTACTGGAGATACATTGGAAGGTCCCTTAAGAGCAAGCACAGTTCAGGCACTGAACAGAGCAGCACAGTGACAGATAAACAGCAGTAACTGAAGATGGAAGAAAACAGTGTTAAGCTCTCAAGCTGTTCTAAAGCTGTACTGAGTAGGATCATCAACAAGTGTAAAGACCAGTTGTAGGTATTGCAATGAAAGAGGAGTGCAGTGTGCTGTATAGTCCTGGGTTGCTGCTGCTACTGGTGATAGCTCTAGGTGCAGTCAAGAAATGTATTAAGGCTTAATTATTGAAATGTACCAAGTAAAGTTTTTAGTTCCTAGCTAAAAATACATAAAGCTATACCTACTTTATTGGCAGTGCTCAGTTAACGGTTGGCCTTGATCTTAGAGGTTTTTTCCAACATAAGTTACTGTGAAGCACTAAAACCATTTCTCATGTCCTGGCTTACCAACTTGTGGTTCCTAACACTGTCTCATCAGATGCTGCAGTAATGACTGCAGGTAACTTAGCTATAGGGGATATAAAGTAACCTGGTTAATGCAGGTAGGCACTGCAGCTGTTGCCCTATGTGGGAGCAGCTGTGACACTGTCAGCCTATGCTGTTGTATGCAACTAATACCAAGTTTAATTTTGTAATAAAAACAGATAACTTAGAGCATTTGTCTGAATTTTTTAAGTGTGTTTCATTTGTAAGTGCATAGTTTGTTCTTTTCAGATGCTAATAGAGATAAAATATCCCCTTGTATAAGTATTGGATTCTATTGCATTGAGGTGTCTTTTGCACTGGAGTATTCTTATAGCAGAAACTTTCAGTACATTTGATATATTCAGTGGAGCCCTGAATTCTTACCTGCACAGACAAGAAAAATGCTTTGAGGATCCTGGGGGATGTGGATACCTGTATCAGAAAAATGCATCTACCCTGTTTTCAGTAAATGGCTATTGTAAACTGTGTTCTTATGGAGTGCTTGTCTGGTATGAAATATTTTATTGGAAATTATCATAGAGGGAACAAACAAATGCTGGTTTTTATTCCATAATATGCAGTCTTTCTGACACGAAACATTAAAAGGTGTTACTGTGATTAAACAATAGTGGAGATTATTTTTTAACACTTGAAACTCTTTAATTCAATGCACTCTTGAAATTTAAAACAACAGAAAATGTCTTTGTAGTGACACAGGAACATTCAAAACAGACATGGACTTCAAACTTAAGAGATTTGTCAACCTGAAGGCTTTTTTTTTTTTTCTTCTGACATATTTGGGATTTTTAACCACATTTGAAACTCCAGTACAAAGCAAAAAGCGTGTTTCTACCCCTATGAGTTGTTCCTAATTGAGATTGTACTAAATGTGAAGTAGTGAACAGTCAGGGTGTTCAAGGTCTTCAGGACAAAGTAATATATTTGCCACTATCAGTCAAGACAGCTCAGAAAGATGAAATAGTCAAAGGCAATCCTTAAAATAAATATCATCAATGAAGAGGGAACAGAATTTTTCCTCAGCATATGGTGTATTCCTGGGTGTACATTCCCATATCTTTCACAAAATTCAGAGGATACTTGGAATAAAGCAGAGTATTCTATATAGATACTAGCATAAATTTCAGCAATAAGTCATCCCAAAGTGAGATTGATGAAGGGTGTCCCCAGGGACAGTGTATTTTTGGATGTGATCTCAGTCACTTGTGGGCTGAGGGAAGAGCTTAGATTTAGCCATATAGACTTCCTAGTGGCAAGAATAGGTAGGATTCCTCTGCCAAAACCTTTTTGGGGATATGGTCACCCTGTGGCCTTCTCATTCTTGAAATGATGTCTAGAAGGAATCAGTAATATTCTAACAAAGTTGGTAGGGTTTTATACTGGTTATGCAAACATAGTGGTACATGGAAAGATAATACCACTTCTGAGCTCCATTTACCAATAAATAACCAGATACATATTTTTAATGGAAAAGATAACTTGTCTTATGTAACTGAACAAATCATGTAAATCCTGAGAAAAAAAATGTGCTGGACAGTGGAGTTCAGCTTAAACACAAATGACAGCCACAAAAAAAAAAAGTCATTCTGTTGCAACAGAAATGTTCCTTTTCTTCTTTCAAATGTTTATATTTACTGTCATTTGGATTGCAAGGAAGCTTTCAAATTCTCTTGCAAAGGCACCTCAGTTCTGTGCTAGTCAACCATACAGAAAAATACTGAGCTGTCAGAGCTGGAAAAATGATGGCTGCCCAGCCAGGTTGCAAGTGCAGCTACCAAACCTTGAATTTTAATGTGTCTGAGACAAAATGCTTCTGGTGGAAGAAGGAGCTTGACAAAAAGTATGACCTGTAGAAAGAAGGGCTTTAGAGTAGGAAGTTAGAGATGACTTTAACCTGTAGGCATTGGTACTGACTACCTTTGATCAGAGCAAACATCACAGTGATTTGTCCCAGTAGGTTCATCTGTACAAGAAAATTTACTGTTGTTACTGATCGTGTGTAGTGATGTGACTCTCGTGTACAATTTTATTACTGAAGAGCTGTGCCTAAATGGAAAACTACTGATACAACTCTCCCTTGTAAATCAGTGTAACTGGAACATTCAGTGGAGTATAGAGCATTAGTAAAGTATGTGAAATCATATCCTAGGCTAGCTTTCATCAGAGGCTGATGTTCTTGCCTCGGTCTAGCTCTGTCTTAATAAGCCATTATTGACCTACACCTTACTGTCTCTGCAACTCAGCTGACAAAACAGTGTGCAAGTCCTTCCTAATCTATTCAGTACAAAACCACCTCTGCTAGCACAAAGTGCCTCTATCACATGCCATCTGGTTGTGCTGAGACAGATTAGGAGTGTGCCATTCAGCTGGACTTCTGCAGGGACAATATTCTCCAGTAAGGAAGCAGGGAGGTTTCTAATCACGCCCTCCACATTAAACACTTCCATCCGAGTGCTAGCTGCCAATTCATGCAGTGCTATGGTGATGAGGGACTTAGAGAGAGATAGGACACCCAAAATGGAGGATGCACACACTTATTTAGGTTTCTCTAAGTATGTGCCATGATGAGCTACTAGAAGCTTCACCAAATTTAGCTAAAGATCCCGCCTCAGGATGCCTTGATGCTTACATCATCTGTCTGATGAAACCACTTGGGGCTAGGACTGTGCTCCACGAGGTGCATCACCATCAGTGTCTCCGAAGAAGCACTGAAAACCTATATAAGATTTCAGATTTGGGGGATTAGAATTGTTGCTGTATCCTGCTGCTGCTGCTGTCACCCAGTCGAGGTGGTGGACACTGGCCACTAGATGACAGTGTGACACGCACCCCCAAGCCCATCGGCGCCGCTGATGTGAGGGAAAAGCAGTGGCATCACCTCCTTCTCCATGCAACATCATTAATTTCACACCTGCTAATTAAATACGGAAGAGCAGCTGCTTGGTAATTCAATACGTAGCGCCACACAAGCATCAAGCACAAGAATTCTGGGAGGAGCTAAATGGTCATCTTCATGTTGGTGTTAATTGGAGAGCAATTTCTTGTTAACAGAAATGATATCTCCTCTGACACTGGACACCTTGTACAGATTTGGACTCTGTTTAGTCCTGGTGTTCTAAAAATAACCCCGTGACTAAACCCCTCTGGTCAGAACTTGGGGTTTGTGGTCCATTTACACCTTTGGAGACATTTCTCCAATCAGAGTGCTACACTCATACGCCTTCACAAGCTGGAAAGTTTTGGTCCCCTAGAGCCAGCCTCGTTATGATAAATTTCTCTGGTCCCTCTGTAATGAAATGCTGGCCATTCCTGGCTGTTTCTGGGAATACAGATTGAAGGACAAGATGACCTACTCTTGCTTCTTGGAACTCAGGGGAGGACTTGGGCCAAACTGAGGAAGTCAAGCATGCTGTTGCAGATCTGAAAGCGGTTTCCTTGCTTTCTGGTAAGCAGGACCAAAAACTTTGCTAAAGAAGGTCAAAGACAAGACAGACTTCTCTTTCTCATGCACTGGTTTGTCGAAACTGAGCCTTGTGGGTTGTTACCACAGAGCAGGGATTTTAAGTTAATGAAGAGATGCCCTGTGTCACTTCAGCCAAGCCAGCTTGAGCACTCAGAGTGACTCAGGTGCAGCTGCTTGCTGTGTGTGTATGCACTGAACTCCCAGGACATGCTACCATTACCCACTCCAACAGGCATTATGCTAGCTCTGGTACCTCTGTCCACAACTGAAACAGCTCGGTGACAGGTGTAATGCTGCCATTACAGTACTGCTCATGAGCAGTGATCTTGCGACTGCAGAAGAGGTCTTGCTGTATTTGGGCTTCTCATTCTTTTGGGTTTGTGTTGCTTTGTGTAAGTCTATTTGGTTATTTACTTGATTGTTTTTCTGATGTGCCTTGACTGTTGTTCAAGTCATCTCTCCAGCAGATCCAAAATCAGTTGTAAAAGTGATTGGGCAACTATGAAGAAGCTTCAGAAGGAGGAAAAGGGAAAAATGAACTGTGTTTGTATCCTTGCTGTACATTCCCTGTGCTCCCTCTTCTGCCAAAGCCTGCTTACCAGGACAAGAAGATGGCAGGTAGATAACCTTCCTTCCTTTCCAGGTGCTTGCACATATCTGCCGCTGCTCTAGCTTGCATACACACAATGAACATGAGTTTTATTCCCCATTTTACTAAAGGACAGTGAGAGCACACTCTCCCTGTACACAATAGCATACGGTGCTCACTGGCTTTGCTGGCTGCCTCTTGCACTAACAGTTTCTCCGCTGCAAAATGACTCCAAATGACTATTTGCAGGTACCTACAGAGCAGGTGCATGCTTAGTGTGGAGTGTTCCTGAGCACTGTTCCAGCATTCTGATACCAGTTGAGTGGTACTGCCAATCATCTTGCTAATTTGTTTGAGGTCTAACCTGCAAGGATCCTGCATTGAGCTGAAGGCTACAATAATAGGGAGAGAGTGTTGAGTATTTACATGGGCAACTGAAAACCAGAAACATCTGGTTTTAGAAATACATTTTCAAATTATAAATTTTCAAATGATTCCTTAACTGAAAAATTTAAAACTTGTAAAGTGAGACTAGAAAACTGCTCGGCTTCTGACATTCAGAGGGAAAATATGTGAAGAAATTTGCCTTAGGCAAGACCTAGTTTACTACTAGAAGATATGTCTGGATAAAAACCCAAAAGCTGGATGAGATCCGTTTTTCATTTAGCGGTGTCTCAGACGTAGCTAAGTCTCGTTTGGAGCTCAAATTTTCTCTAGTTTCATTGCAGGACGAAGAGGAAAATGAGGGATGACTGGGAAAGGGCAAGCCAAAATCACTAATCATGCATCACTACCAACAGCTAAGAATATTACAGTCAATTATTTCGGTATAGGTGCCTGCTGCAGAACCAGACAGAGCCACCTGGCACACACAGCAATATTGTGCATTTCAAGTAAGAGCAGTGTTTTCCCGCCAGGTTAACTGTATTGACTTTCTAATTCCTTTTTTTAACTGCTAATACACTGTCAAATACATGCTTGTCTGAGCCATGCAGGCTAAAATTTCTAGGGAGAGAATAAGAAGAGAAAGATGAGATAGAACCCATTTTACTGCAGGATTGCTACTCAGCAGCCATGGCCAAGACAAGACCCACATAAACCTGGGTTTTGTATCCCACGATGCCAGCTTTCAGCTGTCACTTTATAGTACAGGCTTTTTACAGCAGAAGTTATATGTCCTCATATGTTTGAAAACTCTTGGTGTACACAGAGATGCCTCTCACTCCAGCAAGTGCTAGTAATCTCTTTGTCACTGTGGGAGTTTCACCTGCTTTCTGTTCCGCAGCACTGTGCCTGCAAAGCATACACAAGCAGTGCAGACAAATGCTTCCCCAGGCATTGCCATGCTGCACTTAACCTGGGTAGTCCCAGAGTTGATGAGATTTTGCAGTGACTTCTAGAGTGCCCCTTTGCTCACAGGGGTCCTCATGGAAAACGAGCCAGCCATGAAGGCCCCTTGCAACATCCTCAAGTCTTATGCCAGTTTTGGAGACTGGCATTGTATCAGCTCATCATAGCATCCTACACATCATATGATTCCAGCAGGTGAGTTGAGAAGTCCAGGCATAAGGTACCAATCTTGAATTATACTGAAATAAAGGCGTACAGATACAAAGATTGACCATCAAGTTTTGCAAAGAGTAGCTTATCTCCTGTATGTCAGTATCCAGTGCCTATAAGAACAGGTACAGAGCTGCACTCAAAAAGGTCAAATAGGATTACTCAATGATTTGAATTCCCTTTGAATAAGGGAATTCCTTAGGAATAAGTGCAGGTGTTGTTTTGAAAGAGAGAGGGGATAAGAAGAGAAGAAAGGGCCAGAAAAACCCAGCGGGTAATGAAAACTTAGCTCATAGCCTGAAACAGTATTGCAGCATGACTCTGAGAAACATGAGCAAAAAACACATCTGGGAAGCAGAGGAGTTTTTATGGTGATGAGCAGATAATGTTTTAATTGGTTCCTCCTGTTCACAGAAAAAACTCTTTGTAAGTACACAGGATACATCCCTGATACCTCCTCCTTGCGGGAACAGTGCTTGGGACACTGTGTTTCTGATTCATTCACACGGACTGGAGTCATAATGGCAACATTTGTGCTTATCAAGTAGAGGATTATTATTTCGTTCAGCACTAACCTCCAAAGTAGAAATAATTTCAAGAAAGGATAAATTCCTTTTTTTCTTTGTCCTCTTCTAACAGAGGGCAGAGCTGGAATCTGAAGAATTTTTAAAAGCTGTTTCTATTTCCTAGTGTGCTGTGACTTTAGGTCCTGTACAAACAGCGTGCCTACTGGAACCATGCCATTACAAGAGTATGTGGTCAGTTTGGAGTATTTTTGTAAGAGGACAGAATGATTTGATGAATTTTCAGTGTTTATTTTGGCTCAAATTCTTCATAAAGGTTTGGCCAGAAAAGTTGAAGAGAAGGAGCTGGCTGAGGCACTTTAAACTTTTTATCAACATCTGGTATCTTAACCAGCATCAAAAACTGACTGTGGAGAAGATGAAAGCTCTTAGTAGTGAAGGACTGATCTGGCGTAACCTCTGAATGAAAACTCCAAAGTGGAGGAGATAAACAAGGCAATTTCTCATTTTGCCGAAGTCCAGATACATTTGCTGATAGAAGGAAAAGAGCAGCAGTATATTAGAATTCTGTGCAGTGCCTGCACACATATGTCTGGCTGTTTACAAGTACCCATCAGCTTAACCTCTTAATGCCACCTGTCTGACTTGCAACAAGATTCTGGGATCATGCAAAACCTGTTACAGAGGGCTTTGGAGTGGCAATGATTTCAGGATATGTGCAGGTGAATATGGGGATGCCACAGCTCAGGAAAGAAGACAGATTGTGACATCTACTCCTGGACTGCATGTCTGAAAAAATGAAACAGCTTTTGCAACTGCTGGTTGCCAGTAAAGTATGGGCATAGCAGCACAGCATTTCTATTGCACATCCTAGTGGTGTCCAGCATTCAAAATGAGTATTTCTAATAAAAGTTTAAACTGACAATGAGCATTTTATAGTATATTTAGTTGTGCTTAGCCCTGGATAGCTCTAAGGCCAAATACAGTTTCCATGTGAGGAAAGAAAATCTGCTAAAAATTCAAGTCCACTCTTGTCCAGTGAGATGCTTGTATTCCATTGCAAAAGCTACAAATGGGACTCACTAAGCAAAGCCGTCTGATGTTCCCGATTCCTACAGTTTCACTTGTGCAGTTCCTCAGTGCTTTGGACACTTCAAGGTGGATTGTGAGATACCATAAGCAGGCCTGGGAACATGAAAGAATTCAGCTCACAAGAAGTATTTATGCAGAAATACCATTTCCTACCTAGAATCCAGCCAGAGGAATCCCAAGGTCCTTGTGTTTTCTGGTCCATTATCGGGGCAAAACAGGCATCCTTGGCACAGAAGGTAAAACAGAACAGAAGAAGGTAAGGAGAAGTTAAGTTATTTTGCATCTTTCCTCATAAATTAGAAAGCAGCAAGACTGTCTTTCTCTGTTTGATTTTAAAAGCTTTATTTACATATCATGCTGAACACAACCAGTAAGCAACTCTGTATCACGTTGAACCACTACTGAGCAAGAGAAGGGAGAAAACCAGCAGAAAAGAAAGTGCAGTGGAAGACCCTAACGTGTACCACTGTACAAATTTAATATTTGAGTATGTATGCATCACGGTTCCATATGTGTCTACTGACGACCAAGCAACTGATATATATGAGTTTTGTACAGCTGTGATGTTTTACTTCCATGTGTGAGCCTGAACCACCAAACCTGGAGGGAGCTAGTGTGGCATGTAGTGGGTTGCCCAGCCTTGGTAATGACATGTTCAAGCAAAGTAAAGCATTCCTCAAATGGATGAAGCCTGTTAGGAATAGCACTGAAACAAGTCAAAAACACAGTCTCAGTGGGCTTTCAGCAGCTTACAAAAGAGTGAAAAATTCTGAGGAGATTAATGGACTAAGTGTCTCCTAACATAACACTTTTAACACTCAGGAGTTCTGCTCTAGAATGTTATTGTTCAGTTCAAAGTTCAATGACCACTGTTCAGTGGTCAAACTTATCCTAGTCTGTTCCAGACACCCTTTTTATAATGGCAGAGAAAGGAACCGTATAAGGCCACACAACCATCTCTTCCCTGTTTCAGAGGATTTTATGACTTCCAGACACAAATTTTATCATATTATTATTACATGTTGGGAAAATTCATCAATTTTTCTGTTTATCACTGTGGCTTATCCAATGGCCTAATTAGCTGTGAGAACTGGGTCTCTAATCCCTTGTCTGGCTCTGACCTTGAATGACTTTGGGTAAGAAAATTTTTATTTCTCAGCTTGCTTTTATCTATCAGGAAGAACTAATGCTGAATTTTTTTCCTCGTGGCTTTAAAGGAAGTATCACCTATGAATTCTTCTGGTGTACGGGAGAGAAAGAATAAGAAAACCAATTATGGCAGGCTCCGTCTTTAGAGACAGAAAGATTCATCCACACTAGAACTTTATAAACCTGACTAAAATCTTTCTTTCTCATTCTGCCTGTGGAATAACAGCACATGGGTTTGAGAAACAGCATTGTTCAAAACCAGGACAGTATAGATTATTAATTATCAAGACAATGCGAAGAAAATTATATTTTCTACTGGTGGCCATGACCTTGTAAAGGACACTCAAATTCTGTTATGTACCTCTTTGCACACACAGACAGAGTTGCCACATCCTCATCACTGAGAGCCTGGTCATCTTACATTTGCAGTATTTGCTATATTTGCAGAGGAGACAATCAGCAAAATTCCCACTGAAGGATATAATGCAGGCATCTTTTACATACTACTGCACATGCAGGCATATTCTAACGTAATTCCAAAAGTACCAAGGCTTTTATCTAAACTGTGTCCTTGGGTATAGATACTGGCCTTAAGGCAAGAAAACAGGAAATAATAACAGGATTACAGTTTTAATTTTGGACTTCAAGCCTACAAAGATGGAGAAAAGGCCACAGAAGAGGCACCATCTGCACTCAAGGGATATACGTCTGAGTAACACTTAATGGAGGAAAGTTTATTGAGCTGTGTTTTAACTCAAGTGTGGAGAAACAAGATGATTAGATCAAGGACTTCCATGACTAAAGACAGAATCTTCCAGGTCCCACCGAAATACCTGGCATACAGTCTTTATTTGATCAGATGCATGGTGAGAAGCTTCTGTGGGAGGTCACTCTTCTGTAACAGGATAAAACCTAGCACAGCCCAATACAGCATTGCAGTGCTCAGAGTGAGGGAAGTTATCTTCAGGAGGAGCCACAATCTCTCACAGAAATGAAATATCTCTAGCCAGCTGAGTTACCAGCTTGCAAGCTAGCTTGCTCTTCTAGGGACTGAAAGGGAGTACCTGGTGGTCTGTATTTTGCATGTAGGTGAAACAATTGCCATTTTCATTTAAAATTGTTGGTGACAAAATAAAGTAGTAAAACGCATGTTACTTACTGCTCCAGTCTGTGCATTGTTGCTGTGAAATGCTGGCAAGATAGGTACAGCTTTGTCACCAGAACTATCTTGGAGACAATGCTTTCATAGTTTGGTAGTGAGTATTACGACAGCTGCAAGGTACTCTTCAGGTTGTCATCTGTGCTTTACTTCTTGCAACCTCCTTGCATGGTCGTTGACTGTTTGCCTGCTTTCACAAGCAGTGAAGTCACTGGCTCCCATCAAAACGATCATCAAAATGATCCCCAGTTTCCCCTACAGCTTATCCAATTCACAGGTATTGCTTGCTGCCACTGAAAGTGCCCCACAACCCACTGGAATTTTAGACTTTTAGATCCAGGTTATCTTCTCAGTAGGCACTGTTTACGAAGTAGTAGCCACTGCATGTGGCTAAAGGAAAGCTGGAAGCGGACCAGGTGGTCAGAAACCAGGAACACCTTTGTACCAGGAACAAAGGGTACAGCATGCATGTAAGGTGTCAAGCAGAGGCTGTACAATACAACTGGCATGGAAGGGAGGTGGTGCCAGGAATGAGGTTGGCACTTCCTCCTTTCAACACCTTCTGGTTCACTCCTGCCTTTCCCAGCATTTTGTTACTTAAGTGGCTCTGGTGTGGGCCCTCATGGCCTTTGAAAAAGACTCAGAAGGTATTTCACCAATATAAACATTTAAGAACTGTGGGGCTCAGGCAGACATATGGGAGCTGTGGTGTAAGACAGCGGAGAAGATGGAGGTGTCGGATTGGCAAAGAGAAAAGATGAAGGAATGGCATGAGCACAGTAGATGAAAAACGTAAGAGAAAAATGAAGGCAGGTGGGAGAAGGTGAGAAAGATGGTGTTATTATCATGGATGCAATCTAGGGAAAGGCCAGGAAGTCAGAGTAAGAAAGGCAACACAGAATCAAAATGCATTATATATGTGCCCTGTGTATCTGAACCAGAGAAGGAACACGGCCACGCTGCAGGTCTTTCACTCATTTCACAACTGGCCTGCTTCCATGAAGCGGCAGGAAGCCAACGATCACAGGATGGTGACCACCTCGTGGTGTGGACAGACCAAGACATCTATCTGGGGTACAGGGCCTTAAAGGGAAGCCGTATGAGAAGTGGCTGAGGTCCCTGGGTCTGCTCAGCCTGGAGGAAACTGAGGGGAGACCTCATTGCAGTCTACAACTTCCTTGTGAGAGGAAGAAGAGGGGCAGACACTGATCTCTTTATCTGTGATGACCAGTGACAAGACCCGAAGGCACTGCATGAAGTTTTGTCAGGGGAGGTTTATGGTGGACATAAGACAGAGGTTCTTAACCCAGAAGGTGGCTGGGCACTGGAACAGGCTCCCCAGGGAAGTGGTCACAGCACCAAGCCCGAGAGAGTTCAAGAAGCATTGGAAAATGCTCTCAGGCACATGATGTCGTTCATGGGGCTGTCCTGTGCAGGGTCGGGAGTTTGACTTGACGATCCTAGTGGGTCCCCTCCAACTTAAGCTATTCTGTGATTCTGTGAGTGGGACAACACACGGCTCTCGGTGGGCATCCTCTTTACAGAGCTAGAGTTTAACTGAAGGACACTTCCTCTGCAGGCCTGACAAAGGTGGAACGGGGGAAAAAAAAACACGAAGGAAAGACTCCAGCCCTGTGCCTGGAGTCGGAGCTCCCCAAATCTGGCAGAACGAGTAATGCGATCAGTGACGGAACGCCGGCTCAGGGCATGCGCCCAGCTGTTCTCTGCCGCTCCTTCTGTGCTCCTTTTGCATTAAAAAGCTGATTAATGCGTGTCCTTCGGGTCAGGCCAGGGCTGGGTCCGTTACCTCGTCCGCTTCCTTCCTTCGGGCGGAGCCCGCCCTGGCCCGGCAGCCCGTGCGGGAGGTCCGCCGCCCTACCGGGGAGTTTCCTCTTCCTCTAGCAGCGCGGCCGGGGCGGGAGGAGGAAGGGGAAGGGGCAGAGGCCGGGAAGCCTCCAGCGCGGCCGCCGCCGTCGCTGGTGCGGCAGGGGCGGAGCGGCGCGGGAGGCGGCGCCAGCGGCCGGCGGGGCCCGGAGTCACCGTGTCACGGCGCCCGGGAAGCCGTTGCCGCCGGATCCGCCCCCCGCAGGGCGAGCGAGGAGGCAGGAG
>VZTF01003562.1:296107-371797 GCA_013397755.1 Cnemophilus loriae | reverse complement strand
CCGGGGTCTGCCCGGTTTCCCTCGGTTTTGCCTTACGGCCGAGGAGGCTGGTGCTAGTGTAGTAGTGGCATGTTTTCAGGCCGCCGGATAAACGTGTTCTGTGTGCTGCTTGCCTCTGGTCCCGTTGTGTTTACCGCCGTGGAGCAGTTCAGTGGGTAGTTAGTCAGAAGGAGCAGAGTGGAGGAAGAGATGGAAGCTAGGAAAGGAATTTCTGCAGGAAGAAGATGGGAGTATGAAACCAGGAGAGAAAGTTGCTCTGTTTTTCTGCGCCTGTTTACCAGCGGGTAAAGTGGACTAGTATTCTGTAAAACCAGGGATTGTCATGTGAAAAGGTAACTTTCTGCCATGTTAGGAACTTAACTATTGTCTCCATTTTCTCTTACCTAATTTATCATTTCTCGGTTTTATCTAATCTTAAAACATTTTGACAGAAACATTATAGGAGAATTCGATATTTGTGGCTCATATGGCTGGCTTCTAGTTAGTAGCTTGATTTTAGGCAATGTTGTATATGTGATGGGATTTTGGTGTATGCCGCAGTATTTTGCAGACTTCTTGTTTGTACAAGTACCTGTGCATCTGCATCAAAGAATTGTCTTCCCTGAATCCACTAACTTTTTTTTGGTTGTTTACTTGTTAAAGTTAGAGCTTAGTAGGACTGCTTGTTTTTTTGCCCTTCCTCCCCCCCACCTTCATGTTTTCCTAGGAGAGTGGAGATGGATTTCTTTATGGTTAAAGATGCAGTTTTTACCTGAAATGAAATGATCATTGGTCACAAAGTTGCTATTGGTGGTGATGTAGTTGGATTATGCAGGCTGTAAGTATCTGCTGTCATGCATGTATCTGTAATACTCTCTTTAATGTACAGTAGTGGAATACAGGCTTTTCTAACCTGAACAGGTCAAAATTATGGGAGTTTTATCATAGTGATAAGTGATACCGTGTGTTGTTCTTTAGTGGTTTTCAGTAATAAGTGCATGGACTATTATAAGAAGTGGTGATGTGTGTTAAAAAGACATTCTAGCCCTGTCTTTTTGTTAAAATAGAATTTGAAAGTAGGTTTTCTGTGTGTTTCTTGTGGAGACAATTGCATGAATTTTTCTTGTTGCTGTTAGATTGTTTGTAGCAGGGAAAATTACATTTCCTGTCTTTGATATTTGTTGGTATTTTTAGAAGGAGTGACTCTTAATGAAACTGGGCTTAATACTCTCTTTCCAAAGCAGATTCATCAGTGATTGTTCTATTTAGATGCACCTAGTTAGGAAAAAAGGAGATAATTGCCTAAGTAATTACCTAATTGGTAAGCAAGTGTGAGTTTGGGTAATTTTGGATCCCGGATGTAGACTTCTCAGGTGTGTGTTTGAACAAAATAATGCATTCGTGAAACCATGAGAACACTGTGAGGTTAAAAATGACATCTACTACTGTATCTTTGTGGTTTGTTTTTTTTTTTTAGAAAAGCTAGCCTGTCTCTTAATTTCTCAATGATTCTCTGACTTCACACTTGAGATGTGTTCTTTTAGGCAACTTTAGTTACAGGGATAGGATAACACATACTAGTATGGAAGGCATGGTTTTCCGACTTTATGGAGAAGAAGTTTGGGGGCTTTATTTTGGTAGAAGTCTGGAAATCTGTAGAAACTATATACTCAGAAGAAAGGTAATTTTTGCTTCAGATCTGTGCAAGGTTATTCACAGCTGACAGTTTTTGTTCCAGTATGACTAGTTTGGGGATGGCTGTCTTGGAAGAATATGGTATAGGGAAAAAGCAAGCTTTAATCACGTTTATGTGGGGTTTTTTTCTGTGTATTTTCTTTAAAATGTACACAAAGCTACAAACAAGATTTATTGATATTTCTTGACAGAATCTGGATGCTGTACCAGTTTTATGGTGGAAAATATGGATGGATGTGTAAATGCTGGATGTGTAAATGCTGGAGTTAGAATTCTAAAGGCTTGGGACTTTAAGTAGGCTGTAACGCATCTGATGGAGATTTACGCTTACTTTCCATTGGGCTTTCTTGACTACTTCTTTGGTGTAATAATCTGTACAAAACAATTGTTTGGGGTTTTCTGGTTAGTTGGTTTTGTTGTTATTATTTTAAAAGGGAGATTTTGTTATCCTTCACAAAAAGTTTCACCACAGCCTGCTTTTTCACTGTGCTCTCATTTCACACATGAGCTCCAGACTCTTCTTTCTCCCAAATCCAGGAAAATGGACACCAACTAGAATTTGAATTAGTGTTGCTTTTTTTGATGTGTTTATTCAGTGTTCGAGAGACTTCCTTGGTAATGCTGTCAAGAGTTAAGTATTTATCTCTCGCCATTGCTAGGCTCTTCTAATTTTTTGAAACCATTTTTATTCTGTGATTTGGTGTTAAGAGGCTATCTGTTCTTTGCCTTTGGTTTTGTAGAATACAACATGAGGCCATTCCCTGGTCTTGGATTTCATGTTGTTCCCTTTATAGGAGCAATATGCTGTGTTTCTCTGGGTTAGCCCCTCTGTGGAGGAATATGTGGTGGTGTAATATTTGGCAGCCTACAAAGAACAGGTAGGTAATTTTTTTTTTACGCTCTGGAAAGTTTACCAGAAGTTATTTAGGTTATTACAGGTTAAATCTTTTTGTGGACATGTAGCTGGCAATGATTCTCTTATTCGGCAGTAGACGCCACCCAGGACAGCAGAAAAATTGAGAATTGCAACTTCCAGGAATATCATTGTAAGACCATTTTTGCAACTTGTTTTGTGGAACTAGGTTGCAATAGCATTACTGACCTGGCTTCAGATTCCCTGCAGCTGGCATCTCCAGAGGGCTCCCAGTTCTGAATCACCTGCATCACTTAGTTCTCCATGTCTCATGCTCTGCACCTCACTCCCAGATCCAGTTCCATCCTTTTCTTCTTACTCTCGCTGAAGGATGTAGTCTTCAAGCTTCAAAGAGCTGTCAGCAATGCAAGTGGTGGGTTTTTTTGCTGGTCCCCATTTGTCAGCATTTCTTATGAATCAGAAGGGGTCTGCAGTTAATCCTAGTCCCACATGAAGTAAATTGTGAAAGGATGGTGCTGACACATCTAGGAAGGGAGAGCAGTGACTGTCAGGACCACATGACCTTTCCAGATATTCTCCTCTGGCTTTAAGATCCTTTTACCTGAGGGAGCCGGTGTCTCTGTGTTCCTTTTCTTTGTGTGTATACACAAATGTGTTGTATTGAGATACTGAAATCAAGTGCTTATTTGTAGTAGGAAGGTAGATAAGTAAATCTTAAAAAATAAATGCATGTAACTTTGTCTTTGAAATTCAAAAAATTATACTTACAGTTGAATATATACCAACCACTTGAACACCATTAGTATAAGGGTAATGTTAGCTCCAGTCCTCTAGCTGGACAGTGAAAAGATTGGGAGTCTGGGCTGATGATATTTCCTGTATGGTCACAATACAAAACATAAAACTTCATCTGAAACGAACTTTTTGGAAACATTAATAGCAAGAGTAATTTCTGCCCTTTGTAGTGATGCAATAGCTGTGTCCTCCCTGAGCTGCAGAAGGGTACTACAAACTCCTGTCACAATAATGCTCAGCCAGTTGATGCATAACTTAATACTTCGTATGGTGTCAGTTATAAAGTTGCTGCAAAATGCAGAATTAATATATTTTTGCATGTAAAACTTTTAATTTGCTTAACAAGACTACATCTTTTTCATACAAAGTGCTCAAGATACGGTGTTGGTGAAGTGTGGCATATAGTAACGAAATGTGCGTCTCTGAGACCAGTTACAACATGCTGCCTTCCGATGCTTACTTTGCTTGCATATTCTCCAAACAAGGAGTTTGCTATTTCACAATACAGAATAATAACAAATTCTTTCATATGTTGCTGCCACTGAGATCTATTTTGTAGAAAGTCCTGATTAAGCTGTACATGTAACATAAAACAGTGGGGGTTTTTTTGAATTTGCACTAGTATTTGAGTGTGCCAAAACATTTTCTAACTGTATATGCAAAGTGTTTCATACTCTTGTTAGTTTTACTCTATGGTAGCATATTAATGCCTCTAATTACAGATGTAGTGCAGTATCTGAAAATGAGTTAGTGTGACAATTTCACTAGCGAGAGCTGTGTTTAGACACAAAAAATGTTAACATTAAATGTAAAGAGCTGCAAATGTGGTTGGAAATATTTGAGCACAGTAATTTGTATTTTTATTAAACTGTTGTTTGATTTTAATAGGAAACTGAATCATCATTTAATGATAAAAAGAGCTGGAAACATAATTCATATTTTAACTGGCAAGATACTTACTGGCGTTATGGAAGCTAGGTTTTAAAAAAAGGGTTCTGGCTCTGATTTAGGAAACTGTGTGAACCAAGCTGCTGCTGTTCCTGCAGAGTCTGAAGAAGGTCCTCCAAAAATGTTTGTAGAAGGAGACTGTTTTTTTTTCTCTCAGGTCTTTATAAGAAGTAATGACACCATCATGGGAAAAAGGAGAAAAAGATTAGATTTAAATTATCGATGTTGAAAGGCTGATAGCCTACATCTTAAGCAGGAAAACTGGAACAGAGCTGTGATACTTTTAACATTATTGGATGGGGGTGCAGAGAGAAGACAAACAGTGAAAAAGCTCCGTTCCAAATGCTGATTTGATCCAGAAGGGATTCAGGGGAAATTTATAGAGCCATGAAAATTGCTTGAGCGGTACTAGGCAAATAAAATTCATACATGTTAAATAAAAAGAAAAAAGCTTTTCAAATACTTTTGCCTGCTTACATTACTGATAGTATTTGAGGGAGAGTTGTTGTTGTCACTGTTCATTGTTGTATCTTCATTGTTATGTTACTTCTGTTATTGTTAAATGCAAAACCAAAGCAGTGACTAATACAAAACGTGTTAATACATTCAAGAAGCTGCTGGACACAGCAGCATATTTGAAGAATGTTGCTCTGGAATTGGGATATACCAGAAACAGCAATAATTCAACCTCGTTTGAGTATCTTTATTTTGTACACAGCTGCATATTATCTACTCCACACCACCCTGTGTTCTTTAGTGTGTGCAGGAGGGTTTTCTATGTTAGACCACCACTCAGTGTTTGGGAATATACAGCAAATGAGCAGATAGAAACATTACAGAAAGAAAGGATGGTCAAGGTGTTGACAGTAGAGCTTTATTGCGGAAAGCTGGATCAACTGTCCTGTCCTCTGCTGCAGTTCATGTGAACTGCTAGGTAAGTTACTTTGTCAAGAATTCACAGGTAGCTGTTAACTGTTTTTTCCTTATGAAGACCTGGTTTGGGATTTTGGGATCTGAGCGTTCACACCTGCAACTGTATTAACTGAGCAATGAGCTTTGAAAAAACTTAGTTGTAGAAAATCAAGGATTCCTAAAAAATCCATCCTTTGGCATCTCAGATTGGGTGACTGAGTTCAGCAGACTTAGAGTTTTATTCTTTACGTGCTGTGGTTTCCCTCTATTTCAAGAGAAGGGGGCTCTTGCTTAGAAGTGTAGTTAAAATTAATTCATTGATGTTTGGGCTGCACTGAAATGCTGTAGAGAAAATGCTTGCAGAGAGAAGGCAGTTAGAAAATTCCTAGTCAGTGCAAATTTCTTTGAACTGTGTGATAGCTAAGAGCTCGGACTGACCAAGGAGGAGAAAACCAACAGGGACTTTCCTGTTTGTTTACTGAGCATCATACACGCTGGTGCACTGAGTAGGGTGATGTTTTTTAAGAGAGGAATATAATTGTGTTAGATGACATCTGATAGATTCTGACCATAGATTGGTACTAGGGATACATATATTTTGATGTGAGTAAGGTCGTGAGCTTTCATGGTTTTTGTTCCTGGAATTGTTTGGGCTAAATGCTCCACATGCAATGTGTTCTTCCCCTCTACAGGATTTACATCAGATGAGCGGATTTGGTAGCTGTAGGTTCTGAAAATGGAGACATAATGGAGAAAGGGTATACAAAACTTTAACTATAGGCAGAAGTGTTGCTCACTCATACAGAAACAACATTATTTACATTATTAAGGTACTGTGAGCAGTTCAGAAAACTCATGCAGGGTGCTGTTAGTGACTCAGGATGTAAGGATGTGTGAAGGCTAATTACTGCACAGACAGAAACTGAAAAGGTGTTCGCCTCAGAAAGGCTGATACAGAATCTGAAAGAAAGGCATCACTGCATAAACTGTAATCTGTAATCTCCATTTTCAAATACAAGAAGAAATCTCATGAATTCAAGGGGAAGAATAAAATTGAACTGCTTTTTCATACACTGTGGAATCAGATTATGGAGAATTTTTTTTATTAATTGTTCTTGAGTCTACCTCATACCCAGATTTAACAATTAAAGCTTTAAATTTTATCTTAAACTTTCTACTCCAGGTATTTTAACTACTTCAGATTCAAGTGTGGTTGTCAAGGATGTTAAATCTTAGCTCCCTTTCCTTGAAGCATCACTTGAGGGTCTGGTTTGAACTTATTCCAACAGTTTTCTGTATATCTAGTCCTAATGGTTATCCATGTTTTTTTCTCAGTGTAGCATTTTGATGATTTTGACACGGTGAAGTAAGAGCGTTTGGAATTCAGTGTGCGGCATAGAGACAAGCTCCTTAGTTTCACTGTTTCAGAAAATATGTGTAAACCCAACTTTTCAGTTCAGATCTGCTTGAAAAGTTTTATGTGTCTTACTGTAATTTACCAAGTTTAAAAGTGAGATCTGCGCCAAGTAAAAATTGTGGGGCAGCATCACAGAAGCCTTGGAATTGTATATCAGGTGTGTGTGCAGGTAATGGCTTGATTTCTACCACTTGCAGTTATTTGTTCTCGTTTGGAATTAATTTTTAAGTATGAATAGAAGAAGTCACTGGAGCCTATGACATATTAGGAAAAAATCTTTCCTCTCCACCTGCCAGGTTTGTTCTGAGACTGTAGTTTGAATAAGTTGATAGGGGGAGGATGGATTGATTTACTTGATGGAGTTTTTATCTTCTTTTTTTTTTTAATGTTTAAATATTTGTAAAAAATTTTACACTTAGTCTATGATTTGTTTTTTATGAGAGTTCCTCTTTTTATTGCTCATTTGTCACCCTGCAGTGACTTTCATGTTTGTGTTAGTTTTTTCTGTTGTGTTTGCTTTATTTGGAGCTTCTAGGGGACTATCTCTGAAAGTAATCCCATTTTCAGTTGGAGGCCTGGGTACAACTTTTTTATTGCAATTAAACTTGGAACCTGGACGCAAGAGACTGTGATGTTTTTCTCCTGTGTGCACATGGGATTTCAGGCGTAGATTTTGTCTTGCCAATAGGCAGTCAGGAAAGTCTCCTT
Organism: Cnemophilus loriae; assembly: GCA_013397755.1. Classification (NCBI taxonomy): domain Eukaryota; kingdom Metazoa; phylum Chordata; class Aves; order Passeriformes; family Corvidae; genus Cnemophilus; species Cnemophilus loriae. The sequence goes on along the minus strand of VZTF01003562.1, from coordinate 364,469 downwards.
GAAAGTAGAAATTAGTGGTCTTGTACTCCATTGCAGTGAGTTTTATAGATGTAAGTCCATTCTTCCAAATTTTTTACTCATTGGGACATTTCACTAGCATATATTGTTTGCAGCTATCACTTCATGTGACGTCCTCATATTACTTAAAATTTGTCTTTAATTTCACATTTTTATCAAAATACTGTTGGTCCTGTGCCACCTTTGATTTGTATCATCCCACTGTCATCACTGCTAAAATCCAGCTGAAGAAAAATATTAATTTAAAAAAGGTTTTTAAAAAATATACTGCAAAAGGAAGATGAAACAACAGACAAAGTTCTAAAAAAAAATTATAACTGCATTTTTTTTTCTTACCTCAGGTCAGATTTGGTCTTCCCCCTTCTGCCACTTCCTGGTACCAGATTCTTTTTGGGAGGCAATGTTTCTTGTCTTGACTGACAAGAGGTGCTGTCTCTGGTAGGATAAATTATCTTCTTTGCTTTCTTTCTTTTTGTCTTTGGTCTCTTATCCTTTACCCTCTTACTTTGTTGTTGCTATTCTTTCTTCCCCTTGCTGTGCTCTCCCTCTCCTACTTTCCTTCTTTGAGTGCTCTGGGGTGGGATTTTCAACAACCCCTTGGGAAGCTGTAGGGCCGTGTTAGGTGCAAGTGCAGTAGAAATTTAATGGCTGCCTCTGTAAGCCTCTTTGAGAAGCAAAGCTCTGGTGTTTCTTGGTGCACAACTTGCCCTCGCTTATTTCAGAAAAAAGCTGTTGCTGGAAAGGTTTTTAGGCAGCCAGATACAGAGATGGATTTATGTTTTGGTTTTGTTTGTTAGCTGATGAGGTGCCTTTAGTAGTGAAAGTTTTACTAGGTTATGACTGATGTATTCTTTAATTATTTCTTCAGCAGAGTCATTGTTTACAAAACTCTTCAGTAACAGTTGATTCCTAGTGTAAATGTTATTTACTGTTAGCTTACTGATACTAAAGCAGCCAGTATTCTTCACTGATGGTGATTTCTAGTGGCTCATTCTATGAGACTGTATTTACTCTAAAAATTTGAAAGGATGAGATGAAATCTATGTATAAACAGTGTAGAAATCAGCATAAATTAATGTGACAGATAAAAATATCAATATTCATATTACGGTTGCAGTTTTAAACCAATTTCCAGACCAGTTTTCAGGCCAACAGAGTTGCTTTCCGGATACCTGATGGTATGGGAGGAACTTCATGGCAGCTTCTGGACATAAACACCTGGGTGTGTGCCTAGAGCAACATTGGAATTACTTGGCAGATGAATAGTGGCATCCTGGAGGTGGCTGGTTGGAGAGCAGTGCTGTGAGCTGTTAAACGGATGATACTCTGGGTACTTGATAGGTATCTCAAGTATCCTAGCTCCAGCAGCAATAGATCATACATGATTTTCAAGGTCAGAAATGCATTAGTATATAGTCATGTAAGGACCTCTTGTGTGATTGTCAGTAACTTCTGCATTTATCTCCAAATAAATGGTTCTGGTAAGAATCGACATTCAGTTTTGTTGGAAGTATATTTTTGCATATTTACTTCTGTGTGTGTGTATTAGCTGTACATGCTCAGAAATCGTTGTTCACCTGGAATGAATTTTAAACTGCTGTGAGTTATGATTATAAACCCTTGTCAGCTGGACTTTCTTTCATGATAGAATGAAATTAACTCTGAAGAAATCTTTGATTTGGACACAAAGGCTTCTCTGTGCTCAAGATACCATCACATCACGTCTACTCAACAAAGCAAATGTTTGAATTATTGCAGATATTAGCATATGCTTTTAATGTAGGCAGTAATGCTGAGATGTGCCTAACACAAGTGGTGTTTCGTGTACAGCTGTTATGTATATATCACTATGCAAGCTGATGTGTGGGTTATCCCTGCAAGCGGAAAATCTCTCTGTAGCGAGAAGCAACTTACAATCCACCGATGAAGTGGGTCTGTGAGATCAGCTTCACCAAGAGTAATAGTGCTGGAACAAAAGTCACATCTGGACTGATATAATTGTGCCACTGCAGCTTCCAAAGTTTCTCTGACTTTGTCTTTACTTTCTGAGAGTAAATAAGGCTACTAGCTTTAGCCCCTGAATTATTGCTAGTATTACTTCTCGCGTGTCCAAAGTAGACTCTCTAAAACTAATTGTGGAAAAGGAGGTAAGATTGGGAAAGAGATTTCAAGGATGCCCTTGAAGAAAGACATCTAAGCTTCACAAAAGTAAGCTGTAGAGAATGCAGAGCTTTCTATGTCATGACTAAGCTTTTTTCAGTCTAGATGTGCATGAGATAGCTCAGATGATTTTAATTCCATACCTGTTTCCTGCTATCATTTGTACTGTTCTGATAAGATGAAAATGTCAGTAAGTGTAGTTTGATGTGCAGATGGAAGTAATTTATTTCTGCTGTTAACCATGACCTTTTAATTACATTAATTAGATACCTTGCAGGCTTAAGAAGATGGAGTAGAAACTGCAGAGTGTCTTGACTCAGGAGTAGGCCAGACATATTTTCCAGCTCTCTTCTCTCTTGGTTTTCTTCAGTTTTAGAAAATTCCAAAGACGAATTAAAGCCTGTTTGCCCTCCTGAATTCAGAAAGAATGGATACTGTGATCTGCAGGTATCTTTTCCAGGGTTGTTTGCCATAAGGCCTATGAAATGCCAGGCAGGATCTGACAACATACAGTGTTCCTTATTCTGAAAGACTTTTGCAGTGAGCAGACAAAACAGCTTGAGATTCTGCTGTAGAAGGATGGCTTTGTAAGTGGAGATATACAAGTAAAGATTCATTAGAATATAAACCTGTCTTTATGGTGTAGATAATTGAATAATTGACTGTTATTAGTCAGATTTTTACTGGTAGAGGTTGCTACGTGATAACGTTCTTGTGCTGTTGCAAATTGCTGTCTGAAGTTTATTTAGAGGCAGAGAATCTGCAAGATGCAAACTCTCAAGTTTAACTCATGTCATACTAAAAAAAATAAGTGTAAATGGAGGATATCAATAAGTTTTGGGTTATCTCGTAGTTTGTTAGTATATTATCCAGCTCTTAAGTATTGGAGCCAGTTACTGGGATGTGTCATTCTTATTGTGCCTCAAAGCTCAGTTAATATTTTGTTCCTGAAAGCATTGGGAATTAAAGGAAGATGACCAGAAAGTGAAGGAATGGATTGTTGGGAATTGCATGCCAGAATACATTTATTTAGCAAAGAATGAAGAACTCCAAGGTGATAATTAAATGAGGTGCAGGACTCCAGGCTCTTAACTTTGAGAAGTACCATGATGTATCTCTTCAAAGGAAGTATTTCAAGTCATCTGCTGATGAACTCTTGTCATGCTTGCATTAAATGTTGTGTTGAGCTTCTTCCAAACCTATTATTCCTTCCTTCTAATGCCTTCTTCAAAAATTATTGCTTTTCAAGAAAGCAGACACTTTCGTAGCTTATGTAATAGGACATGGCATTAAGTGTCCCTAATCAGTAAGATGACGTTGCCTGCATGTTCTTTCACAGTGCTGAGCATTTGGAGATCTTGGCAGTATATAGCAAATTTAAAAGTCCGTACTGTAGTTTGTTCTAGTTAATTGAAAAACTCTAGAGAAGCTGCTGGTACTCAGGAATATCTCAGAAATTAGAAACTGCAGAGGAAGTCTGATGACCTATATTCAGGATGGAGCAAGCCTTACCGTTAAAGAAGATGAAAGACGTATGTAAATAATTGGGTCCTTTTGTTTTCCTCCTGCAACAATTGCAGGCATCTTCTAATTGTACACAAGAAAAATGGACTCACTATTGACTGTACCATAGGCTCTAAGTTACAACATTTGGGTCTGTTACCTGTACTGAAAGATGTCTGCAAATTAAAAAAAGTTACTTTGGCAGTAAGGTTACCCTTACCAACCTCTTAGCTGTATTTTATGTGGACAGCATTTCAGGTGCATTGCATTACCTCTTTCATCCTGAAAAATTTTATCGTCTGACAGAACCATAAACTTTTTGAAGGTAAGAAGTGCTGATTGGCTTCTGAGTTTGACTGCTCTGCTGAGAGGTATGTCAGTGAAGTAAGGTAGCTGCCAACTCTAGCACATACAGAAGAACCTGGAAGGAAAGTAGCTTATTGGAAAGAAATAATACTGGAAATTTCCTGGAAGGAAATAATACTTACTGTGTCTTGTGATAGCTGGTGTGTTGCAACAGTCAGTGGAGAGCTCAGAAAATCTGTTAAAATGACCGCTGTCTTGAAACTGTACCAGGACTGTGGACATCCTATGCAGTTGAATGAGCTGAAGGTGTCTCTTCATCTATGCATCCCAGTGACATCACCTGGAGGACTGTCAAGGGCAATGGAAGGAGTGTCAGGCTCATACCCAACCTTATTTTACAGTTACGTGTAGACTAGGAGACTTGCTATATTTGTGGCTGCGTGTTTGTCACACATCAAACTTTAGAATCCAACACAGTGCGGTGAAGTAGTCTTAAAAAACAATGTACGTGTTTAAAGAAGGTATTAATTGCAGAAGATACAAGTTTGAGGATGAGTGATTTTGCTCGTAAACATTTGAGAACTTGAAGAAGCTCAACAGTTTAGTGGGTGAAATCCACCTTTCTGTGTGGAATTCAAGCAGAGTCCAGCGGGCAGTGGAGAACAGAGCTTATAAGTTAGTCTTAAAATGTAAAGGGAAACCTTGTGCTTCCAAGGGGCAGAAGCTGAGGTAAAACAGGTAAAATATCTCTCATATGTCCACTTTCTCCTGCTTCATTATGTAGGTTTTTCTCACTAGTATCTTTGTATTACAGATTTTTTTTTCTAATAGATTGTTTAAAAACTTCTTCAATGAAGATGTCAGATTTGTTTGTTACACTTTTTTTTTAATCCTTAAAATACTGTTTCATGCATTTTGTAACTGTAGCATGGCAGCTGAGCCTATGGTAAGTAGTGAGACCTAAGGGGTGTTTGACGATCCCTCTCCTTTTTTCTTAAATCATTAAGTGAGGTGTATTTTATCTGTTTTGATAAAATGCTGTATTATTCACACCTGGTTTATTTTGTGGTTCAGCAAATGAAGTAAAACATCCAAGTCTTGTTTAGGAAAATGAGCTAATTACGTTAAAAGTCCTTAAGTACTGAAGACTCATGAGCTGTGATCTGCAAATTAGTGGTGGGCTTTAGTGTTTAGTGATAGATTGGAAGCTCTTTAGAAAAATTACCTGACATGTTATTTTCAAATAGAGTGGTTAGTAAATTATTCTCAAAAGTAAGTTGGATAAATACGTGAGATGATCAGGACTATCAGGGAGATGTTCCAGAGCATAATACTTTGATCGTCTTTGGTTCTTTATGCATGTGCAGTTTAAGGAGACAAGAAAAACAGAACTACGGGTAATGAAGCTCAATGGAACTCTTCCTAATGAGGAAGACAAAGGGAAAGGTAAGGCATTTGGTGTGGCTGGCAAATGGTTGTGTTGCCAACACAGGGAACATATGAGCAACATATAAAGAGCCCTGCTGAGAAGAATTTGAGGATGCTAAGGAATGAGAGGCTGGACACGATCTGAGAGCCCAGAAAGCCAGTTCTATCCTGGGCTGCATCCAAAGCAGCGTGGGCAGCAGGGCGAGGGAGGGGATTCTGCCCCTCTGCTCTGCTCTGGTGAGACCCCACCTTGAACCCTGCATCCAGCTCTGGGGTCCCAGCACAAGAAGGACATGGACCTGTTGGAATGAGTCCAGAGGAGGCCACCAGGTTGATTAGAGGAGTGGAGCACCTCTCGTATGAGGAAAGGCTGAGAGAACTGGAGTTGTTCAGCCTGGAGAAAAGAAGGCTTTAGGGGTACCCTAAATGTGGCCTTCCAGTACCTGAAGGGAGCCTACAAGAAAGTTGGGGAGGGACTTTTTACAAGGGCATGTAGTGGCAGAACAAGGGAGAATGGGTTCAAACTGAAAGAGGATGGGTTTAGATTAGATGTTAGAAAAAAATTCTTTTGAAGATGATGAGGCACTCGAACAGGTTGCCCAGAGAAGCTGTGGATGTGCCATCCCTGGAAGTGTTTAAGGCCAGTTGGGATGGGGCTTGGAGCAACCTAGTCTAGTGAAAGATGTCACTGCCTGCAGCAGGGATGTTGGATCTAGGTGATATTTAAGGTCCCTTCCAAACCAGACCATTCTGTGATTGTTTGAAGTAGGAAAGAAGTCCGTGCCGTGAAGAATTGGAAAGAAGAGGAGGGAGGAATGGAGCAAACTCAAAGCCTAATTGAAGTAGACATGAAATCTTTTTTTCTTTAGGTTACTGTATTTCCCACAGTGCTCTTCTGGTATAGCCTTCCCATCATAAGCAATTGTAGTTTCTGGAGACGTGTTATCAGCCTGAGAAGCAGTTCTATGTAAAAATGAGTGGGAGGAAAAGTCGCCAAGGCAGTCTGTTTATGTTCAGAGTAAGAAAAATGCTTTGAGAAAGCCCAGGAGAGAATATTGCAACTACTTAAATGAATATATGGCAGGATTTTAACCTCCTATTGCCCCTCTGTGTTGTCTTCAGAGACTTAATTATTTTTACAAGTTACAAGACTTCTTGTGGTGTTAAGGAAAGATAAATTCATTTTATGATATTGTGGTGCCGTTCAAAATGGTGATTTTGAAGGTAGTCTGTAAGTTTGAAGGTGTTTTTGTGCTCCTCTCTATGACCTGAGTGGTTTGGGAGGAATGTAGATGTGACTGCCTTGTGTTGGGCATTGCCGCTTTCGTTAATGATGAAAAGAACCACTTTCTTTTATTTCCCTCCCTCTTCCAACTGCTTTCTGGATATGTTTTCATGACCTGAAAAGTGTGTATTTCCAGACCACTTGGTGCAAGTTTTTTAAGTCTGAGCTATTATGAGACATGTAATCACAAAGCATTACTACTAGAGCTGGAGCACTTGCTGCATGCAGACTTTTTCTTTCACTTTCAGCTCTTTGGTTTCCCAGTCAGTATTGCCTACTTTCTGCATTGTTACCTGTGATAAATCTTGCGTTTTCCCCATCCCACGGGGTAGGAAAAGCTTTCCATGTTTGCCTCTTTGGGTAAGGTTTGAAAGGATCAGGAGTGAGTTTAATAGTGCAAAAGGAGGTAAAGCTGAAAGTATATTCCTTACACCAGAGCTATGTCTAAGGTGTACCTAAATAGTTAACTTCAGCTAAGCTTCTCTTAGCATCTGCCAGGTGTTGTGGGGTTTTTTTTCTTATCTGCCTGGAACAGTGGCTCATAGAAAAAGCATTCTTCAAGCATGTTTACTTCTCTGTTCGACTGGTCTGTACTACTCAGTTGTCTCCCCAGCCTGATGGGACATGTGTCTTGTTCTTGTGTATTTTTCCGTTTTTATGCCACTCTTCCTAAATAACAGCAATCCAAAATGCACAAAGGTTTATTTTCTGAGAAGACTATATCTTAATTCTTTTAAGGCTAGACCAAGAAGTAGTAGTTCTTTTGTTTAATTTCTTTTTAGGATTTTAGTGTTTTCTTCGTGTCTCTTACACCTGTAAAACTCATTTGTGTATGATGTACTTTCCCCCGACCCAATTCTCTTTAGCTGGTGCTTGCCTGAACAGTGTATTTCTCTTGTCTTATCCTGAAACAAACTTGGGAACGTGATCGTGTCCTATTGGGTGGGAAACTTTGCCATTGATTTTATTAGATAGAGCATGTAGCTTAGTGCTGTTACTGTTATTTTCTTGCCCTGGAGCTGTTGGTAGCTTTCTCAGTTTAAGTATTTTTCTGTTAATAGAATTCACATCCTGTTTGCCATTTTCCAGATTAACAGAGTTGTTAAATAAAATAATGTCTGGTGCCAGTTTCTTTGCTGCCACACTACAAACTTCCTGTGCTCCATTGCAATCTGTTTATTTTTAATGTATTTACAGTACTTTAGCAGGTTTTTGTGTTCTGATGGTTTTGATGGTCAAATTAAATTGTATTAATTGAGTGATAAGAGACATGTGAGATAGTATCATATATTAAATTGGAAATCCAAATTGGCTTGATCAGAAATCCTGCATGATTCCTGCATAGAGTTGGGCGTGTTTTGCAAATGCCTGCTAATCACTTGTTCCTGATGCTCTAGATGACTGAAACTGTTGTGTGTATAACATCCACAGCCTGGAATGTGAAAGCAAAAATGGCAAAACTTCTTTTTGCAGCAGGCTGCCTGATGCTCAAGGATCAAGGCTGAAACTTGCTGGGCCAGCTGTACTGTTGGATTCTTTGTTTTTACACAGGGAAATGATTGTCCCGCTCTCCTAAGCACTGCTGAGGCTGTGCCTTGAGTACTGCGTTCAGTTGTCTCTTCACTTTAAAAAGGACAGTGAGGTGCTGGCATGTGTCCAGAGGAGGGCAACAAGGCTTGCGAAAGGTCCAGAAAATACAGAATGGCTGAGGGAGCTGGGTTTGTTTAGTCTTGAGGAGGCTCACGGGGGACCTCATCACTCTCTACAACTATCTGAAAGGATGTTGTAGTGAGATGGGGGTCGGTCTCTTCCAACATGCCTGCAGTGAGAGGACAAGAGGAAATGACCTGCTGCTAAGACAGGGAAGATTCAGATTAGATACCAGAAAAAAATTTTTTAGGGTAGTCAGGAATTGGAATAGTTTGCCCAGGGAGGTAGTGGAGATGTATCTGGATCTGGCACTGGGTGATATGGTTTAGTTGTTCAGGGATTACGGTGGTATTACTGGGTGGGCAGTTGGACTTGATGATCTTAAAGGTCTTTTCCAACCCTGATGATTCTGTGATTCTAAGTACCAGGCACTGTGCAAGTGGGCTTCATGAAAATAGTTGACAACAGAAAGGTGAGCAGATTCAGGTGTCTGCTTCTACTCCAGACGCCAGAGAGGAAGGAGGAGTGCAGAAAACAAAAGCCTTTTGTAGGCCTAATTCCCTCCCTTTCCTCCTCCCTTTTTTTTTTCCTGTTTCCAAGTCAACAACATCTCTGCCTGCAACTTTAGTCCTACTAGTTCTTTTTAGTCTGGTTACTTCTTCCACTTTGCTGTAAGAAGATCCTGCTTGTTCAGCCATGTTGCACACAGGCTATGTGAGGAGACAGAGCGGTTTTGGTTATTTCAAGGGTATAGTGTGTGAATTTTCTATTCAGTGCTTTTAGCTGCAAGGGTGATGAAGGAGGTTCTATGTTGTAGGTGTCTTTAATGTTTGTTTTCACAGTCTGCTTTAGTAAACATGAGGAAAAGTAAACAAAAATGGACATTCTATGATTTGGTTGATTTTTCTGGTGAAATGCTCACAGAAACAGCAGAAGTTCTTAGAATTTGATCTGTCAAACTAGGCAGTAGTCTGCATTAAGAAATTAATCTATTAAAGTAAGAAACAATTGGCATTTTTTTAATTAAAGTATTATCAAGTGGCATATATTTTCCTATCTTCAGTCTTAGAAACAACTGAACTGCTTAAGTAGAATGTCTTAAGGTTTAGACTTGCTGTGTGACATGTAGACTACAGAAGAAATAATGTCAAGCAAATTTATTTAAAACTGAACAAACCCAGAACAATCCTCTAAAAGGACATTTTACACTTAAACTTATCAGATGCATTTTAAAAGTAGTGTTACTTATGATCTTCAGAATATATGAATAAAATGCAGTATACAGGTTGCAACCTTTTGTCCCACAAAAGAGGCTGCGCAACTTTTTAATTTTCACTTGCGTGCTTAAGTTGGGGTTTTTGAAAAGTAGAAACCTTAAAGTTTGTCCAGTCCCTTGAAATTGAATGGTACTCTTGCATTTAATACTTCTAGTCTTTAGAAGGGTGAACCCTTTCAGTACTTTGTGTAAGTTATGAAGAAATTCTTACGTAACTGGCATTTTCTTTCTGGAGAAGAAACCATTGGCAGGCTAATCTTGTATTTGTTGTACATTAAAGAAATACAGTGATTCTCGCTCTGAGCACCGATGAACTGAAAATAGTACCTGAATTGGCTGGAAGGTTGGTGTTTGGATATTGAGCTGCTAACAGGAATGCTAAATGCGGATAACTACCCATGAAACTAGTGTCTTCCAAGAGAAAGGAATTTAATTCTCAGGGATAGCAGAATGACTAAATAGTCTTCTCTGGAGCTAATTGTTGTTTTCACTGTTTGAACACTTCAGATGCTGGCTTCTTATGTGTTTAAAGTGTTTTCTAATGCCTGGTATTTTCTTTGAAATTTCTGAAAATTAAACAATACATTCAAAGTATTGATAAAGTTCAAGGCCTCATGTTGAGGCTGGAACCTATTTCACTATCTGTGTATTACTCATCTTTGACCATATGCCCTTTATAAGAAAAAAAAATGCTGAGTTTTCTGCAGTTTCTCGGGTATTTTTTTGTCTGGGTCAGATTATTGGGCTTTTAGTATCGTTATTATTCTGATGACACTTAGTTTCTGAGGACACTAAGGAGGGAAAAGAACCTTTGCTTTTTTTACAAATGTATGTGTATTCAAGTCAATAATGACATGGGACAGTAAGACACTTTCATTGATGTTACCTCATAAATTTTGCTGGTAATTGTAAGTAGAAATTAATCCTGATGTATACAGTATTTGAACCACATGTTTTTTTTCAGTGTTATTCTCTCCATTATAAATTCAGACTGTGTGCTGTCTTCGGTGTATCTGTTAAACCCAGGACCAGTTGCATTCATTTTAGTTAATTTCTAGCAAAACCAGTTCAGTGTCATAAGATCAAATTATGTTTGGCTATCAGGATCAAAATATGAAAAGTATTGGGGAAAAACGTTGTTTTGACTTTCTTTTTTTCCTGGAATTACTCAACAAATCATTCAACATCCTGCATGTAAAATGCTGAAGTAATTGACCTGGATTAAAAGAAGATGTGGGCTTGATATAAATGTAGTAAGACTTTTGTAGTGAAGAGGTAAAACATACTTTATTAATGGGTCTGTTAGGTAGGTCCTGACTCCCTTCACTCGGAGTGTGAAGCTGGAGAGACTGAGAGTTGATATTGCAAGGGAATACTTCTGAAGAAACTTTCAGAACCTGATGTTTTACAGTTGAAGGTGATCCAAAGTTCTTTAGGCTTTTAGCACAATGCTGTCCTCTGGTGGAACAGTGTTGCATTAAAAGAGCATTTTACACTGAGCAGGTAGATTTTAATTACATGTGATTTATGTTACACAGTATATGTTGGTATTTGTGTAGCAGTAACAAAGTAGAACAAAATTTGAAGATGCCGCCAATATCGTCTATGATGTAATGTAATCTGTAACTAAAATGGATATTTCTTACTCTTAAAATTCCAAGCCGATGTTTTCCATAAGGTGAATCAGAAGTTCTCATTGAACAGCAAGTTGTTTGGGGTTAATAGGATTTCATTCTATGATTCTTTTAAAAGTCAATAGTAACAGTTCTTGCAAGTCAAGTGTATCTAAATAGTTGTCACAGAATGTTCATGCTTTTCTTTTGGTTGGTTCCCTGCTTTTGTTCCTTGCTTTAAAGTGAATCTCTCCAGACTGTGGGGTTTTTTTTCTCAAAACCAGTGATTAATGTGGATGCATCCTGTTTAATTTGACAGTCTTGAATCTGTAACATACTTGCTGTACTTGGAAGTGTAAGGTAAATGCAGGGAAATGTTGGATAGACACATACTGAAAGACGTGCTGTGCTAAATAAAATACATTATCTTCGTGTGTTTGAGGTTCATGCAGAATGAACTTTTGGAATTTCAGTTGATGTAAAGATGTGGTGGTGGTTGTAAAATACCAGCTTTGAGAGATGTAGAAAGAACGCTGTCTGTAGAACGTTGCTATTCCCTTGGTCTGACTTCACCAGCCATAGGGATGTGTTGTGCTAATATTAATTTTTCTGAATCAGATTGTAGATGTTCTAATAATTGATCATAAGTAATGAAGTTCATCTGTTATTTGAAGACCTGGTAGATTCTCACTGCAAATGTTCTACAGTTTTAAATACAAACGTTGTGATTTATGTTTATGCCTGAATTTCCCCAAAGTTACTATCACATCATATATGGAGATTGCAGTTTGGAATAATATGGAGAAGTACTGACGTGAAGAAAACATGTAAATGGGAGCCTCTTAAAAATGTCTTTCTTCAAGTAGGAATGATGTAAATGTTTGAGAGAACACATGACAGGAGTTTGTTGCAAAGAAGCTTACGTCTGCAATCAGTTGTTCTGAGCTTAAATGAAAAGAGTGGGAAAAATACTACTTTCTGGAAAAGCATGGGTTAGTACTTCAGTTGGAAAGCTGTAAGTGTCTGACATAGATTCTAGGTTAAACTAGTCTGCTTATTTCAGTACGATGTCTAACTTGCTGATCAACTGTTTTCTAGAAAGTTTAGTAGGCAACAAAAAGGCTTGCGGTGCTGCCACTAGCTGCTAAGTGTTGTGTGTACAGCGTCCATTGTTGGGGAGATCTGCATGCTGCATAGGTATAATTTTGTGGGTCTCTGTGTGGGAGGAAAAAAGCAAACAAACCAACTGAAGCAGTGAAATTCAGTCTACCGAGTTAGCAAGCAAGTGTTCTCAGAAATTAGCCTGCTGTCAGTGTCCAAATCATCAGATTGTTAAAAACCCTTCCGAGTTTATGGATGAAGCTCCAGGGAAAAGAAAGTTAAGTGAGAAATACCTTTTTTTTTTCTTTCTTTTTTAAGCCAGCCAAACCAACTTTGAAAATGGTAACATGGCCATCCTCAAAACATAGTTCGGCTATTAGCAAAGACTCTGGAGATACTTTCTTCTAAAGTGCTGTTCCATGTAGCATGATGCTTGCAGAATAGATACGCAGTGAGGTGAATAAAAAATAGGTTCAGAATTCACGAAAGCACCATGCTTAGACGTTAGAAGCTGCTAGTGCCTTAAGCTGTCCTGGTAGGTGAAGAAATTAAAGGTAAAAGTGATAAAATAATTTTGCTCACTGTTCATCTAAATGTAATGTTGCAATTGAGTGAACAAGTAGGGGAGATTCAAAAGAAATTGCTTATTGATGTGTTTCTGAATTACTTGTGGTAAAGCTTGTGTTCAAATGCTGTGGAGTGGAGTAGTAAAAAAAAAATGCAAAAATAATTCTGTAACTCACACCAGTCCTCTGACAACTAGCGTGACTCTTTTGTTCTGGCAGTGTGCTCTAAAATTGTCTCTGCTTTTACCAAACTACGAAGAAGAAATCTTAAGTGATGCTGAAAGAAAATGTTGATCCAAATCCTGCCTTGGTTGTACACACTGGTTTCTTTCATGAAGGCCCTTAATTTGCTGCTGCAGTTGAAAGATGTTTGTGTTAGCCTTCTCAGGTTACAAGACAATGTCACTTCTGCACTTAGCTAGGCAACCCAGAGAGAACTGAAACCATACAGAGAAAAATGGAAACTTCTTGAAGCTATAAAGCCTTCCTCAGATATAAAGGCAGTGTGACTATTTTACATTGCAAAGAACGAGCTTAAGGGAGAAATAGAATGGAGGGAACTGATGTAGCCTAGATTAAAAAAACATGAGAAAAGGTCCTAATTTCTACCCCACATGAAATGCCAGGCTATGGTGTTATTCAGAATTAAAATATTAGGAACTGTTGAATTAGAGGCTGGAAAGCTAGTACATTTTTGCCAGTGGTTGATTTGGTTGTTGTTTTTCTTTCCTCTCAATCAGCCATTATACAATTTACCTTTTAAAAGTGGCACAATTCCTGACTGAACAGTCAAAATGCCAGTCAACACTAAGAGGTAAAGGTGTCTGTAGAAAGGTGCAGCCAAAGAGCTTTTATAACTTAATCTGTTATTATTACAGGTGCGTGAGTCTGCTTTACTTCAAGAATTCAAGATTCTAATTTTGGGAGGGTGGTATCTTTTAAAGACACAAATGCATTTAAAAATCGAGTCTTGTGTCAGCTGCACGTGTCAGACATGGCTGACTCTTTTTAGTTATTGAGAGGCAATAGCAACAATTCTTCCTCATAAAAAATAAGTGCATTTGTTGCTGTCTGAAAGCAATTTTCTTTGTTTACAGGTGTCAGCTGTGATGCATGTTTAAAAGGAAATTTTCGAGGTCGCAGATACAAGTGTTTAATTTGCTACGATTACGATCTGTGTGCAACTTGTTATGAAAGTGGTGCAACGACAACGAGGCATACAACTGACCATCCAATGCAGTGCATACTAACAAGAGTAGATTTTGGTAAGTGATAATTTCAAACTCCAGTAATTTGTTGCTATATTGTGTCTACAAACATAATGCCGATTTTCATGTTTCTGCTTATTAATCACTTCCCCCATTACTGCGCTAAAAATAAGGGTCAAGTTCTTGTGTTCTAATAAGTAGGCATGTATTCATTGATAGAAGAAGTGGTTTGTTGGGGTTTTTTTTGACTGCTGCATATGTATTTCTGATTTTGTTATTTTGGTCTGATAAAAGCAGATTATCAGACTACTAAATATACTTAATAACAGTGACTGCTGTTAAAAGTGCCACAGTCTGCAGGCAGAAAAAAAATCCTGGTGAGATTTTGTAGGAAGGTTGTTCATGGGTGGCTTTTGTGAGACTGTAAGTACAGGAAAGATAGTGATGGGCTGCATTGAGTATGAGAGATTAGTGGTAAGGACTAGCATGTAGTCTTTTTGGAATTCCTTTGTAGATCTACTAATCCAAGAATTATTTCTAAATGTAAATCCTTGTCAGTATTTAAAATAAATAATAATTGTTCTTGTGTCTTACCCAGTTTGTTGTTTCTGTTGCATCGTAGTTGAAACAGGTTGTATGTTGTGAGAAATGATTTTGTGACAGTCCACTGCTCTGCGATGTTGCTGATGCTGTAGATGTATTTTCTTTTGATGTCAAGCACGTGGGACTAGCATTTCAGTATTTTTCTCTAGTGACTGCAGCTGTAATCTTCATTTTTTGAATCCTTTAAATATGATGATTTCTCAAAAGCTGAAGTCCTAACTTCTTTACCTTTTTGATTAGAAGAGAAGTAAAATTTATGCTTTATTGGTTTAAAGTTTAGAGAACTGTATAGAAATGTATAGAAGCATGCAGTTTCTTAAAACAACCTTTATATGAAGTTGTCTTCAATTTTTTTTCAATTCTCAGGGCTCCTCTTGCCCTGAGACTGCCTGGTTATGACTTCAGAAATCCAGACCATGAGAGTCTGTGGTTTGAAAGGAAGTAATTTAGTGCATTATTAAAAATACATGCCCCTATTTTAACTTACATGTTTCTTGTCAGGCTTTTCTTTTTTCCTCTGTGTACTGTATTGGGGATTGAGGTCACTGTTACAAATGCACAGTTGAAACTTCTTAACCTGTTAGCAGCAATTATTTTTGGATATTAAACATGGGCTAAAAGGACAGCATTGCTGTAAGTACTAAATACTTATCACAGGGGTAAGAAGACTGAAACATACTAATATTAAATGCCAAAGATTTCCGTGTACTGCAGTGAGAACTTGTACTAAACTCTACTTTTTTTAAAAGATGCCTATAATCAGAATCTGAGAATGACTACAAATTATGTTTTGTTTCTTGCAGCTTGGGTACAAATCCTTGTATGCTCCATTCACTTAAGAGTTGGACTCGATGATCTTTCTGGGTCCCTTCCAGCTCAGATGATTCTGTGATTCTGTGATAAATGTACCTTTGGCTTAATGTCTTATATGTGTATGTTGTAGAGACACAGAGGGGTTATTTTTCACTATTTAATTATGCATGAAAAATGCAGATAGGTGGAAGAAGGTTCGCAGTGAAGTATTGAGATGAGTAATAGCATTTGAAGGGCAACTTCTGTATTGCTTGGTGTTTGTGCTGTTTATTCTCTAAATGCGAATAAAAAAACAAGGTCTATAAATTTCATATGGCTTGATATCTAAGCATTGCTCCCAGAGAACTAGTATCAAGAAAGAAAATACTGCAGCTTAGCTCTGCATTAAGGTTCCTCATTTGATTAACTCTGCAGAACAAGAATATCACCAAATTGTGAGCCACAGCGAAGTCTGATGGCACCAAATTACTACTGACCTTGTAAGCTTATACAGTGGAGAATGAATTGGGAAAATTGATAAATAACATATTCCTTAGAGTTCAGGAAGATCTGTGACATCATTCCTAAAATGTTTTGATTCTAGAGTTCCCTGTAGAATACACATAAATGTGTGGGCCTTACAGTATTGTACAGATGCTTAAAGAAACTGGTGACTTTCCAAAGGGCCTTGCATAGCCAAGGAGATCGTGTGACTTTGAGGAACATGCAAAAAATTAGGTGCTAAGAAATGTTAAATTTAATTAGAAAATCAATAATAAATGGTAGAAGCAGTCTAAAATTACCTGATTCAGGGTCATTAGGATAGTTGTATTAGTGGATATTAAAAATCACCAAGGTTAGATATTAATGGCTGAGAAGAAAATAATCTCAAGGGTAAAATTGGCAGTTAAGTGGTATTGTTGTGGTTTATCCCTAGCCAGCAGCCAAGCCTCACACACCTACTTGCTCACTCCCTACCAGCAGAATCAGGGAGAGAATTGGAAGGGTAAAAGCTGACAGCTCTTGGCTTGAGACAAAGACAGTTTAATAGGGAAAGCAAAAAACCATGCACACAAGCAAAGCAAAACAAGGAATTCATTCGGTGCTTCCCACGGGCAGAGAGATGGTCAGACATCTCTGGAGAGCAGGGCCCCATCATGCCTAATGGTGACTTGGAAAGACAAACAACATCACTTCCTCCTTCTTCCCTCCTTCATATACTTAATATCCTGAGCATGGTGTCATATGATCCAGAATCTCTCTTTGGTCAGTTGGGGTGGCCTGTCCTGGCTGTGTCTCCTCCCAGTCTCCCATGCACCCCACCTTCCTCATCATTGTAGCAGTGCAAAAAGCAGAAAAGGCCTTGGCTCTGTGTAAGCCCTGCTCAGCAATAACAAAAACACCTTGATATTATCAGCCCTATGTTCAACACAAATCCAAAAAGATAGCCCGATACTTCACACTGTGAAGAAAATCAGCTCTATCCCTGCTGAAACCAGCACAAGCACAGAACTAATGGAAGTCTTCAGTCATTTCCTGGTGATGTGGGAAGTCAAATTAAAGGAGAGTGTTTGTATGAGTAGGGAATTTTCTTAAGTAAGGAAATGTCACTAGAAACACAAACTGGAAGGAAGGCTGTTAGTGTAGCTGGGTGTGTGAATTGTAGTTTACTTGGCTGTTGACAAACTTCAATACTGTTATCTATAAACAGGTTTGTTTCAAAGGTATGAAAATATTTTAATAGTATTACAGTTCTTGCTTATGATATGGAGGAAAGTGGACAGCTGGTGAAAAATGAGTATTTTATCAAGGAAGAGGAAGCAGAGGTGGGGAATCCTTCTGTTGCAAAACTGATGCAAGCACTTCAGAAGAAGTCACTGTCATTTTTCTAATTTTAAAAGTGCACATGGGGATCAGTGAGTTGTTTGTCCAAAATCCATCTGCTACTGATGAAAAGGACCCTGTGCCATTAAATCCCACCACCACTCTGGCCAGCACTGTCTAGATGTGGGTATCTGTGGAGTTCACTTACGTACTCTGCCTGAAGCTGCAACGAAGTTGTTTGTGATGGACAGCTGACCACATGGATGATCCTTTCAGCATAGAAAAAGTCACATATTGTTTACCTCCATGAAAGTTACAATCAGTTTTTAGAGCTCCTAGGTACTGTAATAATGTTGCAGAATATACTGCAAGAAGATGGACTTTTTCAGGTACTCTGAAAGAGCTTTTGTTGTCAGCTTGACACATTTTGATTTATTTTCCCTGAGATTCAGACTAGTACAGGAGCCAGTATGAGAATACTGAAAACAAGTAAAAAGCTCTAGTGTTTTCTGGCTGTGCCTGTTCGCTGTTGCACCATCTGGTTTTCACATTTATCTTTCAGGAGTCAGCATATGACCTAGTATTAATTTTGAAGCAAGATGGGATCCAGAACAATGGCAGTGCTGTTGTTCCTCAGCCCCCACGAGAGATACTGGAAAAAATGCTTCAGCATGCACCGAGAGTGATATGCTGCTGTAAGAGGGACAGAGCTTAAAATAAAGTGTGAAGTCTCATATGTAATGAGAAGTGGCCTTTAAAGCACAAATCCAATCTGTTTATTGCAGAGGGTTCAAAGAGTAGAATTGTAATAGGTCTATGTAAAGAACTGGAATGTGCTTACCAGGCAGCCACTGTAATTTTGTGCTGTTTGTAGATCAATTTGTCAGGAGAATGGAGGAGTTCGCAGCAAATTTCCTAGTTTTCTTTTTCCTAAAAAAGCATTTTAAACTGTTAGGATGCTTTAGGGTCTAAGCATGTGGCTTGCCCATTACCACATCATTTTAAAGTGGCTATACTGACAAAGAAAGTAATACAAATTGTTAGGAGGGTTCTCTGCCAAAATCATAGTGTGTTACTTTCATTGAAGTACAGAACCTGCCTTGGTTCAGAAGTGCTTGTCAGCTAAGGTGCTTGTGTGACAGAAGATCCTGCCACCTTTTGTGCCCAATTCCTAGGCAGAGGGAACTGATTAAATAATGGGTACCTTAATAATGTGTAGCGTGGGATTGACTGGATTCACCAGAATGCAGCTCGAGACTTTTGTGGGTTTTTTGGTTTTGTTTTTTTTTTTTTTCTCCCCCACACACTAGAACAAGATATGTTTGCGAAGTGTATGTCATGCTAAATCTGAGCATCGTAGTTTGTTTGGAACAGGACCCTAGAGCAGCTTTGAGGGTAATATGGCCGCTTGATAAGTGATACAAGAACATACATACTTTCTTTTGTGAAGTGGTGTGTTGCCACCATTTGGTTTCTTTAAATTTTGAAAAAAATTAAATAAATATGCTACAACTTGTGTCATACCAACATTTTTATCTGTATGTATATATCATATCAAAATTACATTACTTACATAAAGAAAAGTGAACGTAAAATTCTTTACTGCTGTGTACCCTTGTAAAGAATTATGTCTTAACAAAACATACAAGCTGTTAGAAAATGTAGTCCTGAATCAGATGTCTCTTTGAAAGATTGATTTTTTCCTAAGGAATTCTGTGATACTTCTGTTTTGTCAGTAACCTGCTACCAATTTTAAGAATGTGCTAGTTAGATTTTAATATTAAGCATATATTTAATTTTTGTAGCTATAGATGGATAAAAAAGCAAAACTGCTGATGTTTTTGGTTATATTTTCACATTTAATTCAGGTTGTTTCTTGTACTATTTTCACCACCAAGGAAAAGCTATAATGTCTAAACAATGTTGTGCTTGAAAACTGACTTCATAAACTACTGTTGGGGGATCCTCATCAGACAGTGTTCTGATCCTTCTACTCCTTTGTATTCTTCCCGCAGTTGATAAGGAATATGAGTCACGAATCTTAGCCTAGAGGGAAGCAATTGAATCTGGTT
The DNA here is from genome assembly GCA_013397755.1 of Cnemophilus loriae. Lineage (NCBI taxonomy): Eukaryota > Metazoa > Chordata > Aves > Passeriformes > Corvidae > Cnemophilus > Cnemophilus loriae. The sequence goes on along the minus strand of VZTF01003562.1, from coordinate 345,064 downwards.
TTACTTTTTAATTAAATAACCTTGTCTTCCTAGACATCTTGAACAGAGGGCTTTAGAGGTCTAGAGGAGTGTGAAGAATTATGGACTCCTGCTTTTGTCTTCAAAATGAACTAAAATTTTAATATTGGAAAGATTTCTTTGTGCTCAGAAGAGACAATTTTTTGGTTTTGGGCATATTGCATTCTAAACCGATAGATTTGTAAATGAAAATGGTAACACAGTTGCTTCACTTTGCAGCCATAGAGGCACAGTGTTTTTATTTCTTCCCATATTACCTCTAATTCTTAGTTAATTTCATTAGCAAAGGATCCCTTGGTAGTCCAGAACATGACTGTTCATAAATTTTAGGATTTTTTATGTGCTTGTAAAAACAAAACAGATGGAGAAATACCCATTCAGTACCTTCAGTGCTAAAAACAGACACAAAGATTCATGAGATCACTTGATTGCCAACCTTATTTTTTTTACCTTGGGTTTTAATTTAAAGGAAAATTTATCTGGTGATCTGTATTTCACATTAGAAAAGAGATTTTGATTGTAAGTGGTGCAAAGAGATTAATGTTGAAGAAGAGAAAAGAAGGGAGGTATAAACTTAAAAAGGAAAAATATCTGGATTTGCCAGTTTTATCTTCTACACATTTTTTAATATTTTTCCAGAGGAAGGCACATTTGTTTGGCATTCTCGTGTATGTTTGATGTATATTACGAGACAGATATGGAAGGAGGTATGAGTGGGAGAACATGCCAGAGGTGTAATCAGGAGACTGCAAAGAACTCAGATTTTTATTTTATCAGTGAATAAATGTTTTGTTTTGTATTCTTTGAAAAGGAGGAACAATACAGGATTTGACAGTCTTGTCAAACCTCCCCCCTCTGTGAAGGAACTATGTGTACTGCTAAAATTCTTGGTATCTGGATTGAGCTAACAGTGTATCTAAGGAAAAGATACTTCTGTGTGCATGCTCATCTATTTACAAGATGGGTTGTGGCCCTGTGCCCTTTGCTCAGCTGTGAAGTTGGAGTTGGTACTGTTGCCTTACTTGGAAATACATTCATTCATTCTCAGTGAGTTTCACAGGAAGAGGTTTTTAAGCAATTTGGTATTTAAGAGGTCGTTTGTTTGTTTGTTTAGTTTTTTTATACTGATGTGAATGAGAAGTTTGTTCATGTTTCCCATAAAATACAAAATACCTACAGAGGATGAGAGAGAATAACATTCTCTTCCTGCATGGTTCGATAAATTGTCATCTTAAGTTTGGGGAGCTTCTATGTTAGCAACTTAAAAGTGCCTGCTTTTCATCAGTGGTGCCGAAGTGCTCACATTCAAAACACCTAAAAGTTGCAGCCAGTGTGTAACAGATACCCAGGTTCCTTTTGCACTATGAAACTTTTATGTTACATATTTGAGACATTTCCAAAACTATTTACTGCAAAGCAGTGCTTCAGCTATGGCAATAAATACTGACATTTGGTGTCACCGAGGATGTCTAAATTTTTATCTGAATTTGAGGTATTGTCAAGAGTTCAGCTTCTGAAATTTCATCTTATGACTGAAAAATACCATAGTTGACCCTGTATGTGGGATAAGAACAGTGCTGGGAAAGTGAAAGTTTGGCAGTATCAGCAGCATCATGATGGACATCTTTTTTCCTAGTAAATATTACAAAGCTAAGTCATGTGTGCTAATGAAAATGAAATGTAGTCTCTGGTGTTTTTCGTCAGTAACTGAACCCCTCCTGAATACAGCCATTTCAATGAAAAAAAACAGATTAATTTAGCAGGGATTACAATGAAATACATTTGTAAGCAGAGGCTGATGTGAACAAAATTAATGATGATACTGCTTTGAAGTAACGTCTATTTAATCTCTTTCTGTTTCAGACTTGTACTATGGTGGAGAAGCTTTCTCTGTAGAGCAGCCACAGTCTTTCACTTGTCCTTATTGTGGGAAAATGGGTTATACGGAAACATCTCTTCAAGAACATGTTACTTCTGAGCATGCAGAAACATCAACAGAAGTGGTAAGAAGCCTCAGAACTTGCTTTCATGGTGGAAATATATTTTAAATAACCTCATTCCTGAAAAATTGTCTTTCTGTTCTTTCTTGAAGCATGTATTCATTTAAATGCTTTGTCAGAAGACAAACTACCTACATTTGAGAATTACATGAAAACTCTCCTGTGATTTATGGGTATCATAATATAATGAGCTTGCGTCCTTCTTTTAGAGTTTTTGTTTGTTGTCCTGATATAATGGCTGCCGTGTTTAAGAGATTGTCATACTGTAAGACAAAATTCAGAAAGTTCCCACAGTTATTTTGTCTAGCTGTGTCTCCCGTTTCACAATTAGTGTGTAATTGTTCTGCAAGCTTACACCTATGCCAGTCTTTTGTAACTGTAAGAGAGAGGAAGCATGCAGATAGTTTATTGTGTTTTGTAATAGCTTTTTTAATAGACCTCTTATTTTTATGAAGTGAGATTTTATTTAATTGTTTTAAAACTATTCTTGTCAAAGCAGGGGGTTCGCCCCCATCCCTAACCATTAGGACACTAAATGTGGTTTAAAATGCACTTCTTAAACAAATTTCAACATAAATACTTTATTGGAGATGATAACTCCCGCTATCTCACTTGTCCTTGGGAGCAGGAGAAACTGGGTTAGCAGAATGACATGGAGGGTGCTGTTCTCTGGTTAACTGTTTTACCATAGACCCCTAGGAAAAAAGTGCTGCTTGAAGTGGATTACTCATCACTCATGCGTTGTGAAGAAATAAGTTATAAATGGGTTCTCCGTTCTAATCTTCTAGTTGTCTTAACTTTCAAAGAATTCTGTGGAAGAAAATGAGTGACTCTTCAAACCTAATAAGGAACTTGGGTGAAGGGGTGATATGGAAGGGTGTTTCCTGACCTTTTTTGGGACTCAGAAGGTGTTATGATCTTTCTTAAAAACAGAGGAAGTGAAGAAGTTTACTTCACTATCAGTTGCACTGTGGTATATTATTTAACTCAGTGACATACTGCAATTTTTACGATCTCTCTCAGTTTTTCTTAAACTTTGCAACTTTCAAACATAGCATCAACCATTGGAAGTTCTGCGTTTGAATGACTTTATTTAGTTTGGTGGCTTGGTATTGCAATTCTGATTTGCACCACTTGATGTCAGTGATATGTTCCTGACACAGAGTGTTCACAGATCCCAGGTTTTTAAACTTGACATGCCGTTGTTTGCAGTTGTGACTTCTAGAACCCCGCACATAAAGCCTAAATGTGTGATTCTTGACACCTGCTACTCTGGTGAATCCTGAAAGAGTTATATGTGTAAAAAAAAATCGCACAAAACTTCTCTTTTTATGCATCAGTCTGCAACACTGCTATATCATTGTTCCATACAATGATAAAGGACAATATTTTAGTCCTTGAATCTGATTGTTACTCTTTGTGCTAAGTTTTGAATCTTTGGCTTTTGTGATAAATGTTTAGCAGGCATGCACATAAAATTGTTTGGATACTATACTGGGATAGTGAAGGGCTACAAGACTAGTAAACAGGAAAATATTACAGATTCTAAATGTTTGTAGTTATAGGCTTTCAAACAATTATTTGTGGTTAGGTACTGAGCTTGTAGTCGTTGGAGTATCTCCTTCCAAAAATGTGTTTTATTTTAGACATGTATTTTTAGGGACGTAAGGGAACTTTACAGAGACAGAATCATTTATATTTTAAAGGCTTTTCACCCCCAGTTTTTCAAAGAATAAGCAAACAAAATTTTCTTCTGTTAAATTTTGCTATTTTTGTATTTAGAGGGATGCAGATAAGTTTACTTCCTGCTAATTTTTCTCAGGTATAGGCATTGGTAAGTACAACAATGTTAGGTAGCTGCAGGCAGGAATCACAGACTGAATGAGGTTGCAAGGGACCTCTGCAGGTCATCTTGAGCAGGGCCACGTACAGCTGGTTGCTCAGGACCGTGTCCAGACAGTTCTTAAATAGTGACTCCACAGTTAACTCTGTGGTTAACTTGTGCCAGTGCTCGGTGATCCTCACAGTGAAAAATCTTTCAGCGTTTCCTGATGTTTATGAGGAAGCTCCTGTGTTTGAATTTGTGCCCGCTGTCTCGTCCTGTCACTGCACAGCTCCATCATCTTTTCAGGTTCCCTTCAGATATTAATGGACACTCATAAGATCCGTCCCCCGTTAGCCTGCTGTTCTCCAGGCTGAAAAGTTCCGTCTTTCTCAGGCTTTTCTTCATTCCTGAAATCATCTTTGTACCCTTTTACTGAGCTCTTTTCTGTGTGTGCATGTCTCTCATACATGTGGAGCTGGGAACTGGGCGCTGGTGCTGGGTGAGGGCAGAGGATCACAACCCTTGACCTGCTGGCAGCTCTCTGTTCAACGTAGCCCAGAACACCACTGGCTTTCTTTGCCACAAGAGCACACTGCTGGCCCGTGGTCCACCAAGATCCCAGGTCCTTCGCTGCAAAGCTGTGTTCCATATGACTGGCCTCCAGTGTGTGCTGGTTCCTGGGACTGTTCCTGCCCGGGTGCAGGACTTCGTACTTCCCCTTCATGAGATTCCTGTTGTCCCATTTATTCAGTTTTTTAAGGTCACTCTAAATGGCAGCGCAGCTCCCTGGCGTATCAGCCACTCCTCCTAGTTTTGTGTAATCAGCAGAATTCCCACTGATCGCTACCCTCTGAGCCCAGTCACTGAAACAGTTTTCATTTCACCTCACTCTCTGCTTATCCAGTCTGAGCATCAACAACTTCTTTTTGAGTATCTTGTGAGAGGCAGTGTCAGTGGTCTTACCTGAAGTCCAGGTAGGCAATTTCCCCTACTCTTCAGTCATCTGCCAGGCCATACACTTTAGCATTGAAGTTTATGAAGCTGGTCAAGCATGTCTTCACCTTTGTGAAGCCAATGCTGACTACTGTTGATGATTTTCTTGTCTTTAATGTGCCTGAAAATGGTTAACAATAGCTTCCCCACTTGCCCAGGGATCAAAGCAAGATGACCAGCCTGTAGTTCCCTAGGTCATCCTCTTACTTGCCTTTCTTTAAGATAGGACTGAAATTTGCTTTCCTCCAGTCCTCAGGCACCTCACCCAGTTACCATGATTGTTCAGAGATTGAGAGGAGCCTCACAATGGCATCTGCCAGCTCTCTCATCACACCCATCACAGCCTATGGGTTTCAGTGTTCCAGTTCACGTAAGTGTTCTGCAGAGTAATCCTCCTCCAGCAGGCAAATGTCTTCACTGCTTCAGACTTTATGCCTGCTTTCTGGGGCCTGGAGTTGCTAAAGACCAGTCTTGCCAGTAAAGACTGTAGCAAAGGAGGTGTTTAGTATTTCAACCTCTTCTGTCGCCTGTGTAACTAGGCCTCATGTCTTTTGAGCAATTGGCCCACATTTTCCGTAGTTATATTTTTATTTCCTATGCACTTCTAAAAGATATTCTTGTTACCTTGGGCATACTTGCCTGATTCAGTTCCATTTGGGCTTTAGCTTTGCTTATGTTGCCCTGTGATGCTCACATAATGCTTATGTATCCCTCCAGGGTACTCTAGGAGGGTAACCTCTGTATGTTTTCTTTCTGTGTTTGAGTTTGTCCAGGAGTGTCTTAATCATCCATGTAGGCCTCATAGCATTTTTGCCTGACTTGATGTTCGTTGGCATGGAGAACTCTTGAGTTTGGAGGGGAGTGATCTTTCAGTATTAATGGGCTTTCTTGGGGCCCCTTTACTCTCCAGGTTCTTACACCATGGGACTCCTCCAAGCAGATATTTAAGAGGCCAAAATATGCTGTGCTGAGGTCCAGGGTCATGAGCTTGTTTTTCATCTTCTTCCCTGCCCCTAGGATCTCGAACTGCACCATGTCAAGGTCACTGCAGCCAAGGCTTTCTTTGACACGTTGTGTTGTCCTCCCAGCAGATACTGGGGTGGTTGAAGACCTCTATGAGGATCAGGTCCTGCAAGTGTGAGGCAGCTGCTCTATGTCCCTAGAGGGCCTGATCTGTTTGTTCCTCCTAGTCAGATGGCCTATAGTAGACAACCCCTATAACATCACTTTTGCCTGTTCTCTTTTTAATTTCAACATGTGAGATCTCCATCAGGTCATCTTCCATCCAGAGGGTGCTTTTAATGCACCCCAGATGCTCTCTCACTTAAAGGGCAAACCTCCCTTCCTGTTCAAAGAGCCCTCTTCCTCTTCTGAAGAACCAGTATTTCTTCAGCCGTTGTCCAGGGACAATGGTTAGAGTTACAAGGCAGAGGAACCTGGGAATCAGTATGATGATTGTTTTTATTGGTGTTGGGATTTCAGGTTAGTTGGACTGGTCCAGATAAAATGCAGTGTTCAACTAGAAGTCTGCTAGCGTTGTAAATAAAAAAAGATTTAGGAGACTTTATCAGATACCATCTCTTCAGTCTTGTTTCAGAACAAAGATGCAAATTTTGTGCTATTACGTTGCACTGCAGCAGCTTTCTCAGCTTGGGGAAGGCAGTAACTAGGCTTCTTGTAGATGAATTGTAGGCACTAAATTGTTGATACTTCAGTGATAAAACTGGAGAGAACTTTTTCTTGCAGTAAAGAAATGGACAATCTGAGACAGTCTCAAGGTCCCTGTTCAGTCCTGGAAGATCCCAGTGACTCTTGTTGAAGTTACAGAAGTGCTGTCACTTAAAGTGGTTACTTTGTATGTAAAAGGGGAAGTAGTAGTAATGAAAGCACAAATCTGGAAACTGACAGGTATTCTGTGAGTGGGATTGACTTAACCCTTTGGAGTCATCATTCAGGGTTGCATGGTGATTTCTTAATACAAATGCTCATAAATTCAAGAGAAACTTCTGACAGCATTTGCCTTTCATCTGCACAATTTGTTCATGCGTGTTATAATTAACAATGCTTTTTAGCTGTGCCACACTTAATCAGTCATCCAGCAGTCTTTGTTGTGACTCTGTCAGAGCTTATGCTTAACTAAATTGTTGTTTGTGTGGAACAGTACTTGAGTAACTTTCCCTAGTCAAGAGTTCTTGAAAGTTTAGTTGATATTTAGAATTAGAGTTGGGATGCTTCGATTCCTTCTTACTCAGAATTCGTTATAACCTTTTCTTAACTGATGTTTTTCTGAGGACTGAGTATATTCACAAATACGTACAGTTCATAACACCTTTGTTATGTTAACAAAGAACTTTCTGGTGCTTTCCTGCTTTCAGGAGTGGATTGTTCTTCTTATGCTGGGTTTCTGCTTCCTCAGAGTAGCTTAAATAAGAGAAGATTGCTTTGAAAGTGTTGTGTTCTGTTGATATGAGAAGATTAAGCAACTGGAATGAAATTCAGAGAATTTAGAACCATCTGTGCAATACACATCCATTCCTATATCCCTACAGGGTAGACATATGATATTTTGGCATAGCTGAGTATTTATTTTATTATGCTGTGATAAGATGTGCCCTGTAGTGCACTTGTTTGGCTTCTGTAGTAGTGAAAAATCTGTGGAGAGAAATGCTGAATATTGAAAATAAAAGGGAAGGAGTTGTAGCAGAAAGCTTTTAAAATGCCTGGTTTTCTTTTCGGAACTGGCCACTAAAATTAAAATGAAATTAGATGCAGCAGTTCCTGTCAAAAGCAGCTGAGATTTTACAGTAAACTTATTTCAAGACCTTGTTCTCCCCTCCATGAGAGCACAACCGATGTGTGCTCTTCTATACAGGTGTTCTTAATGCTCATGGTCTTTTGAGATCTGCATTCAACAGCTTAAGTATACACATGAAAAATGAAAGAAAAATGGGAGATGCTGTTCGTGGAGTCATTCAAAGAAGAAGTCATAATTATGGCAATAGTAGTGGTAATGTTTGCCTGCTTAATTAACTGTACTTTAGTTTAAAAAACCAAACAAAACCAACCAACCTAAAACCATGAAGTGGGGGAAAAGAAACCCCAAAACCAAAGAGATTCCTCAGTACATTCTCTCAAAATACTGTTGTGGAGAGGGGTATGGAGATCAGCCCTTCTCTGCCAAACCTGCACTGCCTGGATGGGATGGTCTCAGCTTGATACTTAGGAAATATGCGCAGTGATTCCTCTACTGGGATGAGTGTCAAGCACACAAATAGCATTCCTGTATGATTAGACTCTACTGTCTGTGGCAGAATTGGCAGGCAAATACTAATTTTCAAGACACTGCAAATTGATTTTGAAAATCCTAGCTCTGGTTTTCATAGTATTCTGAAATTTGTAAAGTAAAATATGACTAGATTAATGTCTGCACCTCAGTAATTCTTGAGTTTTTTGAATATGTTCGTATTCAGGTGAATACCAAAATGTGATTTTAAAGCATGAGAGCCCATGTCTAATGATTGACTCAATGCAAGTTCTGTTTCTTGTAATATTTATGAAGTTGGATTTTTTCCTTGCTTTGTCGTTTCAGATTTGTCCAATATGTGCAGCATTACCTGGAGGGGATCCGAATCACGTAACAGATGACTTTGCAGCTCATCTTACACTGGAACACAGAGCTCCTAGAGATCTAATATCCTTTCCAATTTGAGGCAAAGAGGCTAGACTGTTTCACCTAGTAGTTGTAGTGACTTGGTTTGATTTTTTACAGTAAAAGGGTCATATTCTGGATTTCCTGGAACTTAGGTTGCCAAAGATACATCTGTCAAAAATAAAAAGATTCATCTGCTAGTTTTAAAAAGTGTAGTTGTCAGACTGTGCACAGACTTGTAGGTGTACTTGGGAGTGTTTTTTGCTCTAACAGCAGAAACATTTAGAGGATTTTGACATACAGAGGTTTTTTCTACTTGTGCTGTGTTTTATCATGCCTCATGATTACTCTTGGTGCTGTTTTATGTATCAAGATTCAGTGCTGTATATATTTATGACATAAAGATGATTCAAGCATAGCTGCTTGTAACAAAAGATTGTAAACTTGCTTAACTACTTTTAACACAATCTTTTAATAATGTAGTTTTGTAGTGTTACTTACATTTTGTAATACAACTCAGAAAACCTTCAGATTTTCTGGGAAATAGGATGTTGTCCTTCAGTTACCTTAGCAGCCAGTTACGGACGTTTATCTGTGCTTGGTGGCTGAAGAGCTGGAACTGTGGGGGTTTTTTCATCCTTGTTATAGGAATATTTGTCTCCTTTTTAAAAATTGTTTTTCCTCTCTAGGATTAACTGATAAAATATGTTTTGGTTTGGGCTTTTATTTAATGACATGAAAGCTATGTAGCATCCCTACAGTAAGTAATCTCCGAATTATTCCTTTGTGTCTCATTTAAACAAACTGCAAAAAAAGACTTCAGTATAGCTTTGATAGTGGCTTTTTTGTTCAGAGATTGTTTTAAAAAGAAAAAATAATAATGTAAGCTCAAGCAGTTGGGGTAAAAAAAAAAAATCCAAACCCTATCAAACAGAGTTAATTACACTAATAGAAGGGAAACAGCATTTGAGGGGATGGCTCCACTTCAATTGTGATTGTGTTTGATTGCATTTAAGTTTGTTAGTATTAACATGGGTTAGGGTCAGGACAGACTAAACGCACAGGTTAATTACTATGCAGTGATTGGATCAGTGTAAAGGAGTTTAGGTGTAGGTTGGCTCTGCGGAAGGTGAATGATGAAAAAGTGATGCAAACACTGGTACAAGGTCAGATGAAAGCAGTTACCTGTACTTGGCATTCTCAAAGACAGGAGTAGAGCTCGCAGCACTGGGGAGGAGCAGGATGCTGAACACCGTGGCCCTGGCCATGAGAGCTTGATCCCAGGTGTCCCTGTGGTCCTCAGTAGCCGGGAGTCATGCCGTCCTCCCTTTCTGGAGGAGGTGGGATAAGATTGATGAGGGATCAATCCTGGCCTTTGGACAACTCTGAAATGTTGCTTGATGGCTGATGTAGTTTGAGCAGTTCTTCTTGTATCATTTTAGTTCTGCTTATTGTACCAACTGTGAGATTTTCTTAGCACCTCCCTAATTAGGCTTTTTCTAACAAGAATTATATAACTATATAGCAGTGTACCAGAGTTCAAACTGTGGGCTTCCCACATTGTCTTAACTGCTCTGTAAGGCAGGAAGTTTAAAGTTTCCCAGCTACAGAGTGAAATTAATTTCGTACTGAAATGCACAAGATATTTGATTAGAATTCAGGCTACTGCTGCATTTTCTCCCAGCTAGTACCAGAGATGTCACCAGATGACTTTTACTTAGGGAATGTTTGAGCTAGAAAAGACGATCTTTTTTCGAATACAGAGTAAGGTTTCAGTATCAGTCATCCCAGAACGGATCTATTTTGGGAATACAATGTCCATGATTAAAGATAATGCCTGTAGAATTTCGTACTTGTTACTCTATGGTGTTGGTGTCCAGTGTTGTCAAATTTCCAAAACCTGGTAAGAAGTATCTTGAAGTGACTGTTCGACATTGGGCTCTACATCATATCTAGCAACAGGGAGATCTAGAGCAGGAATAAAGGAAGAGAAGATGCCCTTTTTCACTCAGGGTCTGGCAGTGTAGGAAATAAGAACCATTGAAATCTAACAGGAAGCTCTTAGAAAGCTGCTCTCTGATACGCCAGAGAGTATCAGCTCTCTTATATTGCTGAATATGAAGTTGAAGCTGTACAGAACAATTCTCCTTGCCCTGTAATTGCCTTCATATAAAAAAAGGAGATAAAGAAGGCTCTTGGCTTGCACTTTTTCTAGAGTAAAAATTCATTTTGCAGTATGAGGTAAGCTTTTACTGTTGGATCTGCTACAGTTCTGAGGGGTGGCCTTATCCACCAGCTATTAATTAGGCATGTTTGGTTAATTTTGGTTCTTGGGTTTTTTTCCTAAAGTTGTCCCAAAACACTGCATGTGTTTCTTACTACAAACCTTGTGCAGCTATTGCAAGGTGTGTCATTTATTCCTACAGTCTGTGGACAACTCTTTAAAACCCAGTTTCTTTGTTTAGCAGGAAAATACCTGAAAATTCATTAAATACATCTTCTCAGCATTAATCTTACAAATAGTTCTCACATGACTATTCAGTTCAAATGTTTGTCACAACGTAAGGTTTGCAAAGTCTTTTCTTACTCTAGCATAGCTGGTAAGACTCAAGTGCATGCTTAGCTGGTGTTTGAAGAATGACATTTATCTCAAAACACTTTAAAAGTTGTGGTTGGGAAAGTTACCCCTGAGTCCTGTGTCTGCTTGAAAAATCCCCAGATACTGTCCTGTTCTAACATGTTTACTTACGAAAAGCTTGCCAAACTACATAGGGTCTATAGTCCATCTAATTTAGCAGCTCATCTCCAGCAGCATCCAAAATTGGCACACTCAGAGGTGCAAGATGCTCTGTACTAAGCAAAGTGTGTTCTGTACCGGGGAGGTTTTCTTCTTACACCCTAGATGGTAAGTTTTACACTGTACCATAACTAACAGTTTTGAAAGAAGCAAGTGTTCTGTAAAGTCTTCTTGTAATCGCTAGAATCTCTCTCTTGGCATGAGAAGTCAAGTCATTCCTTTCAGTCTTAAGTTCTTGACCTCCATGACATCATGAGGTTCTGCCTCATAACTGTGATTTATGAAAAGTACATTGGACACGACCCTTGCACAGAAATTGATACCGTATGAGTGGTAACCATACTACTATAAAAATAAAAAACATGAGAGATGGAGATCTAAGCTGAATTATAGTAACACTAAAATAAAATACTAAAGCCGATGCTATTTAATTTTTCACCAGTGAGTCATACTAGTGATTTTTAAGAAGCAGCCTTATCTGGACTGTCTTGGAGGCATGAATGTTAACAACTTCATGACAAAAATAATCTTTAAATAATTTGTTGATTACTTCAAAATTTATATGAGAACCTATAAAAAGTGTGACACAAGATACAAGCATCTGATGGGAGAAATAGGGAGAAAGGAGAAAATGAAAAGCATCATTGTCATAACTGGAATTAGTGATACTTCTTCAGCTGTAAGAAGAAAGGTGAAATAAAGGGGTGTGATGGATGTGCTGAATACTCCAAAAACCTACAGTTTTCTAAGGACTGAAGTGATGAAATTTCTTGGATAAAAGCATGTAGTGCAGAAGTCAAAAGGAATTTGGTAATTATTCTGATAGGAATTGCAGTTAACTTTTTTATTGTTTTTATACTTAAGGTAAGAATTGGGAAGGGGGAATTTAAATCCCTGTCTCAGTGGTAAGCTTGGCTGAACGTGCATTTTTGTGGGTTTTCATGGAAAAGTTTGATTAAAAAAAAAAAGTTACTGGATCAGTAAGTCTGACCTGTAGCATAGCTACAGTGTACCTTAGCTTTGCTTCAGAAGTTGAATCATTACTTGATGAATCAAGAACGGTACACCTGAGTATTTCACCCATCAGATGTCCTTTAATGGTTGTTTAACACTCAATGCCAAATAGTTCTGTTTTCTTAACTTCTTGGCTACGATGAATCCAGTGGCGTTCGGCATGTACGTAGGATGTTCCACCCAGGCCGGGGTTTGGGAGGCCCCCGTGCTCGTAGATCAAACATGCACTTTACTAGCAGTTCCAGCGGTGGGCTTTCATCTTCTCAGAGTTCATATTCTCCAAGCAATAGAGAAACCATGGATCCTATAGCTGGTAAGAGCTGTAAACACAAATTTTACCCCACTGTCGTCCTTCCACAGAGGAAGGAAAATGCAAGATGACAGTAGTTGCCCCTCTCTGTGTTGCTGTGAAGCTGCGCATACGGGCACAGCATCCCACAGCACAGGTGAAGAGGGGAAGGGTATTCTTACTGTCAGCATCAGAAAATAATGAGGCTGTGTCTTTAGGATTCCCAGAAATAACTTATTTGTTCTATTTTTAGCTTTGATGTGAAAATAACTTTTTTTTATGAGGAAGAAAAAATAGTTAGGACAGTTCTGGAAACAAATACAGTTTTGCCTGTGGGGAAATCTAAACATATTAATGTCATGGTCTTTGACCATACCAATCCGTCAGGGAAACCTCCGAATGTCTGCCACAAATCCACCTTTGCTTCAGATGCAAAGGAGACACAATGCTCAAACTGCTACTATCAGGCTGTGACTTCTTCGGAAGTGGTGGCCAGCCATCTGACTTAATGAGGCATTGCCCTTGAATGGGGAGCTGTGGATCCACTGCCTTCCTTAATCACGGTCCTCTTTGCCTGCCTTGTGCTGGCTCTGGTGCTCTGCTGGCCTGGTGTGGCCTGATGTAACTCATTACATTAGCTGTGAAGAAGCAGCCCATCAAGAGAAGAAAACAAGTTAAGTGAGGTCACAGGTGGGTTTGTTCAAGGAGGGAGGATGTTCTTGAAGCTTCCAGTGAGAGACGTCCTCTTTCTTTTGCCAAGGCAGCTACTTCAGCTCAGTCAAAATGTGAAATGGCTGCTGAAGTTTGTTTTCAGTCTTGCAGGACCTTCCCACTTAGCAGCATTAAATGTGGGATAAAATGTCATTCTTCTGCATCTATTCTCTTTTGGTGGAAGATGTGTTTCTGTATTTAGAGCACACTGAGCTGTGTGTCCATCTTTTTCCAGGACTGTCTTGAGTTCACTCCTCTTTCCAAAATACTGCTTCCCTAGATGCCAAGCTTTAACTTACAATGACAATAAATATATCTTAATCTTGCCTGTGAGTTTAACATGTCTGCCTTTTTACTGGAGTAATAAATAGGAAAGACCGCAGTAATTTTTCTGTTTAAAGTTTATAGCATCAGTTACTTTTCTTAAACATTTTTTTCCTCCCTGTAGCATTCTCTAGTAATTAAAATTTACTTAATTTTGGTGCTGGTATCAGTGTTGATGAAAATTACTCGACCCCTCTAGTTCATATTTTGCTTTATTCCTTCAAAAATAGCTTGCTTTAGAATGATTACATTTTGTTAATGCAGTCAAGAAAAATTGTCATGATCTTTGTAGTAACTTTGAAATGTAGAGGAGAGGGGCAAGAGCAGGATTGTCTCCTGCTTCTTCTGCCATTGCATCAACTGCAGCAGGTGTCTGAGAGAAGTACCACCTTCTGGCCATAGAAGAGATTCTGCAGTAATGCACTGAGCAGTAACTCGCTGCTAATATTTATTTTAAAAAAACCTTTGTGGATAAAATTTGCGAGGAGCCTTCCATCTTTCTGAATTGGAAGACTTAATAACAGAGGAAGTTTTTAATCACTAGGCCTTCTCCATGCTTGTGGCAGAAATAAGAATTCATACAGAATGCTTTTGATGTGAAGCAGTGAGTTAATATGTTTTCTTAACTAAACTTCTTTTTTTGAATGTTTTAGGCAATGGTACAGTATTTCTCTCTTTGCTGCAGCACAGCTTCTCTCTAGCATAATTGGGAAGATGAAGCTTGTGTTCTGAGGGAACACTTGTTGAAAGAAAAAAAAAGTCACCATCCAAAGCCAAAATAAAGAAGTTTCTTAGTGGCTATTTTGACTTGAAGTTTCAGAGAGTTGCTGCAGAGGACATCTTTTGCCAGGCATTACCTGTAGATTGGCTTGCCTGTTGTTGTCAAGACTTTAAAACTCGACTTGTTATTTGGACTAAATATGCATAAATTAGTCTTAGTCTTTATGGGCGTTAATCTTCACAGTCTTCTCTGAGCATTGTTGGGTTTTGATGTTCGTTGAAAAAAATGGAATTGATGCACTGGAGTTCAGGGTGTATTTATTCTGCTGTGTAATGCTCATTTAAGAGCTTAAGTCACAGAAGCTTTCTCTTCTCTGGCAGAGCTTTTATCCCAGCTATCAGGTGTGAGGCGCTCTGCAGGAGGACAGCTCAACTCCTCTGGCCCTTCTGCTTCTCAATTACAGCAGCTGCAGATGCAACTGCAGTTGGAACGACAACATGCACAGGCAGCAAGACAGCAACTGGAGACTGCACGTAATGCAACCAGACGCACCAACACGATCAATGTCAACACCACTATGACACAATCTACAACAACAACCAACACATCTAACACAGAAAACAGTCAGCAGACTATCCAGAATTCCCAGTTCCTTCTGACAAGGTAACTTGTTCAGTGTATTTGCTTGTATTTAGCTCTTATAATTTCTGTTTACCTTACTTCTAGCAGAGATGCAGAGCTTGATGAAGCTTATATGTTTGGAGTCAGGCACATGCCTAGGATGGCGTTAATTGACAGAATACTTGCCTAGTTTAGAAATTATACTTAGACCCTAGGATTATTTAAAAGAGGATTCACCTCCTGTGTCATCCCAGTTCTTCTAGAGCATTGACTTCTGACCTGAAATAAAAATGTTTTCCACATCTCCCCTGCCACACCCTCCACAAGCATACTTTTGTTTGTCTGGTATTGTGAAAGAGTGTGGTAATTTTAACAGCTCCTGTGCCTGAATATGAGTCAGATGGATTTTTAGCTAAGTGAAGAATAATGCTCTGTGACATCTTTCAGTCAGAAGCTCACTTGAGAACTTTAATCAAAGCGCCCGCAAGTGTCGCAGACTGTGACTTTCAGAGTTGGAATGAGCAATTTCCTTGCCGCTATCAGGGCTTGCAGTGTACCTTAGGAGAAGTGGAATTATGTTCAGTAATCCATGCGTAGGCTTTACACGTGCAGTGATGTGTTTTGTGGCCAGTGTGAACTTAGAAGTTGATGTGGAAACAAAGGAGGCATATAATTGCATGTCCAGGAAATGGCACGAGCCCTCCCTATTCCTTGAATAGCAGGAAACATCATAAAAAGTTTTTGATGTTCCTCTAACTTTGGGCTCCACTGTGAATGCTGTTGCAGCAGGAGGGAAGGGGTGGGTTGTTAAATGCAAGTGCTGGACGTGTTGAAGGGCAGGCAGGACTGTCCTGAAGGAGCAGTTTCTGAGCACATCTCAGCCTGTCGGTGGTGTCATCGGTAAAATGGGCTTTCAGCAACTGCCTGTCTTCTCTTCCCTTGCTGCTGCACAGGTTGAATGATCCGAAGATGTCGGAAGCAGAGCGTCAGTCGATGGAGAGCGAGCGGGCAGACTGCAGCCTGTTTGTTCAGGAGCTTCTACTGTCCACCTTGATGCAGGAAGAAAGTTCCTCCTCAGATGAGGATGAGCGGGGGGAGATTGCAGATTTTGGTGCTATGGGCTGTGTAGATATTATGCCTCTAGATGTTGCTTTAGAAAACCTAAATTTAAAAGAGAGTAATAAAGGAAATGAGCCTCCTCCACCTCCTCTTTGATGACATCCCACTTTGCAGACAATGTCCTCTGTGCTGTATTTGCCAATGAAAGTGGACAACAACTATCTTGGGTTTGTTTTGGTGATTGTAATTTCAGGTCTGTCACTCTTGTTACATTGTGTACATTCAAAAGAAAGAGAGAAAAGATATATATGATAATCATTTCCACTTAACTAATTTTTACTTCTAGCAGGTAAATGTAGGTTGCAGTGCAGAGCAGAAGGCTCTGTATCCTGTACCTTGACATGCAAAAGGCTCTCCTAATACTCCACATTCAAACTGAAGAGGAAAAAAAAATGAAAAATCTCTAATGAAGCTGCTGTGTGTATTTATGAATATTAATGAATAAAAACTGCTTGGATGGTTTACCTTAACTACTGCATGACGTTTTTTGCAGCGTGCATGAGTTTTAGTGACCTTGTCATTTAAAAACTTAAATACAAGGAGTAAAACTATAAAACACAAAGCTTTCCCATTATTCAAAGGTTATGTGATGAAAAAGGTTAGCACTGAGTAGCAGTTTGTGGCCACAAAGTAGCTTTTTAATGATATGTGACAGAATGACATCTTCATGTGCTGTTCCTGCACAGGATGGAAACTCTGCAGTGGGATACATTGTTGTGACCGGGGTGTGGCGTTTTGCTGTATGTGACCATTATGTTGCCCTCTCAGGCGTCACCTCAATGTGGAGTTAAACTTCATTTTATGCATCTGTAGGAGACACAACAGTAAGGCCACTGCTGGAAGCTACTGCAAGGGGCTTTTGTGTGCCCTAAAATCAAATGATGTTCACTTTTGTTTAAAGTTTTTCTTTGTTGTGGTTGTTAAAATTTTTTAATTGTTAAATATGTTTTATTCAGGTGTAGACAATTCATATATTCACTGTGTTTCTTAAAAAAAAAAAAAAGTTAACCTGGATCCTATTGTCTTAGTTTAAAAGCCTTTCACAGCCTCAATCATATTTTTGAGTTATTTATGTATTTGCTTCATAGTTTGCAGAGACCTGACAGTATCAGGAGAGCTTGAGGATTTGGATTCCCAGACTGTCAGTATATTACAAGAAATTCTTAATGCTAACTTTAGCACCTTTTATTTATTGTTTCTTTTGGTTATTTTTGCTGGTATAAAAAAAGTTGGAAAAAAGCCTTTTAGTTGAATCATGCCACCTACATGCCTATACTGTTAATTCTACTGGTTTGGAAAAAAAAGAGTATGGTGTTCTTGTGCATAGAAATTTATAATAGCCCCAAAGCAAGGACAGAAGGGGTATGTTTGGTGTTGGTTTTGGTTTTCTTTCTTTTCTTTCTTTTTTCTTTTTGTTTTCTTTTTTTCCTTTTTTTTTTTTGGTGGGTTTTTTTGAATGTAAAGTTTGTTTATAGAAACAAAAGTGCACACAGCTTCTGATGAAAATTTAAACTAGGCTTATATCATAATGATGTCTTTCCAGATCTCTCACCTCACCCTCTCTCTCTTTCTCTGTATCCTCTCATCTCAGCAGCATTGTAGAGCAAACGTAATGACTTGGACACCACGTGGTGTTCTCAGCAGAACTGTGACATGTATGCTAATCCAGAATAACAGCAGGAAAAAAACAACCCCATAGACTGAAGTCTAAGTTCCTTCCTCTTTTTTTTTAATCATCAAATCTTGATTGTTTTCATGTAGAGCAGCACTAGCTTTAGTTGGTTTTTTGGTTTTTGTTTTTTTTTTTTAGTCTCTGCAACAGAAAACTTTACATGCGGCCTCTGGTTATCCTGAGAGTTACCCCCAGTAGGGACTTTTTTTATTGATTGTTGAAGACTTTCAAAAATTTTTCAAGCTGTAGTTTTTCAGACACATCTTCTGCACATTACAATAAGACACACGGTTCAATAAAGCATTTTCAAGACTGTTGTTCAGTTGATTTTCTTTGGTTTTAATGTATTTTCCAGTACAGTTTTGTTCCAGAAATTTCTGCATATGCCTTTAATTCTAGCAGTATGTTCTAACACAAAATCATTTTATGTAGACGTCGTGGGTGGTTTGTATAAATACGTTTTAAAACCAAATGCTTTGACAGGTGATGAAGTACGTAATCCTAAGATCTTCACAGGTAGGTGAATTGAAGGCTGTGTAGACCAAGATGCATTTAAAACAAGCTCTTCTCAGTGCTGTGTTGTTTTGTATTGGCTAAGGCTGGTCTCTTATATTGCCTGAGTTCCGGGCACCACCATGCTTTCTTGGAAGGGGATGCAAACCAGTGCTACCCGTGTTTGTTTAGAGACTGGATACATGCTGGTTTGGATTTTAAAGTATCCTTGTACGTCATGTGAACTTGTACAAGTCTTCAGTGGTTTGGGGGGCTGTTTGACTTTTTTTTTTTTTTTTAGGCTTAAAAATAATATGAAGTGGCTACTAAGAAGGTATTCTGGTAGTCTGTCAATTCCTATTTGCAGGGAAGTGTTTTTCCTTCTCAGAATAAGCTTTGCCAAGGTAGTATTTTTGGGGTATTTCCAAAAGATTTCTTTTCAGGGTGCTTTGAGCTGCAGTGACTACAGCCTCCATCAGCTCTGCAGGGGAATCCCACAGGGAGTTACTGCATTTTCCAAGTGAGAGAGGAAAAAAACCACAAAACAGAAAAAAACTGCCACAAGACCACATCCCAACATGCAACACGGACATCCCCCTTTCAGGAACAGGAGCCTTAGTGCTCTGCCCTTGCACAGTTCTTGGAGTTCAGGGAAACGTGTATTGTGACTGGGTGGTCAAGGTCATGTGAAGAAGCATATCAAAGGTATCAGCAAAAGCAATTTTGTAACAAATTTGTGAAAGCACAACAATGTTCTGTGGCAAGGTTCACTCTGTTACTGCATAGATAACACAAAGGAGAACTGGATTAGAAGCAATCTGGAGTGATACACAACAGAGACTGGAGATACAAAAGGGTGAGAATGGAGAATGTAAGGGTGCAGAGGGGAAAGGAGATCCTCCCACTGAGTCACAAGGTTCACAATGGACTCCTTGCCAGACTTAACTTGGAATTGCTGAGTGCTCTTATGTCTAAAGGATTTGGCAGCACTTAATCATTGACTGATTTAACTCCTACAGAATGATTCTGTAAGATTTACCATGACCACAACAGTAACTTAATTTTGAATCTAAGATGGCAACACTGATGTTACACTTGCTGTAAAATATTGAAGTCAGTTTCCACACACGCACATAGAAATAGACACAGACATGTATATATTCAAATATTCGTGTATGTGTGCGTATGTACAAAGCACCTGTTAAAAGCTCCCCGAGTCCAGTGAAATACACACATTGGATGCCTTTGTGTCTCTCACAGGGCAAAGGCTTGAGCCTCGAGGAAGGGGTACCAGCCCAGGCCCCTCTGTCAGTTTTTGATGAAGCTCCTTTGAGTTCTCAAACCTGTGGGCTGATGAGCACTGAGAGGCACATCCTGCTCCAACGGAGGTGCTGGCACAGCCACTGGGGCCGAGGGACCTCAAAGGGACTCCCAGGGGACCCGCATTCATAGGGTTGTGAGATGCTTGGCTTTAGTCTTCGATCCATTTCCATCCTGGACTCAATCAGGGTCAGTTATTTTCCTCAAAAGTCCAATAACAGTAGTACTGTTTCACTCCATCTGTGACTCTGACAAAAATAAGTTGCCAAGGCTATTAATTAGAAAACAAGTTTGTTAGGCAACACGTTCCTGGGAGCAGGGAGTGTTACTGATAAGCTCAAGGAGAGCTTAATTGTGCACGTGCAGGGGGAGGATATGCCCAACCACAGGCTGGTCCAAGCTGCCTGTACTGTGTGTGCTGTGTATGCTCTGTGTGTGTGCTGTGAGTGTGTGTGTGTGCTGTCTGTGTGTGTGCTGTGTTTGTGTGCGCTCTGTGTGTGTGAGTGCTGTGTTTGTGTGCGCTGTGTGTGTGTGTGTGTGTGTGTGTGCTGTGTTTGTGTGCACTGTGTGTGTCTGTGTGTGCTCTGTTTGTGCTCTATCTGTGTGCTCTCTGTGAGTGCGTGCTCTGTGTGTGCGCGTGCTCTGTTGTGTGCGCTCTGTGGNTATGTGTGTGTGCGCTCTGTGTGTGTGTGCGTGCTGTGTGTGTGCTCTGTGTGCATGCTCTGTTTGTGCTCTATGTGTGCGCTCTGTGTGTCTGTGTGTGCTCTGTGTGCTTGCTGTGTGTGCTCTGTGTGCTCTGTGTGTGCTCTGTGTGCTCTGTGTGTGTGTGTGTGCGTGCTCTATGTGTGCGCTCTGTGTGCGCTCTGTGTCTGTGTGAGTGCTCTCTCTTTGTGCTCTATGTGTGCGCTCTGTGTGTGTGTGCGTGCTGTGTGTGTGCTCTGTGTGCATGCTCTGTTTGTGCTCTATGTGTGCGCTCTGTGTGTCTGTGTGTGCTCTGTGTGCTCTCTGTGTGTGCTCTGTGTGCTCTGTGTGTGCTCTGTGTGCTCTGTGTGTGTGTGTGTGCGTGCTCTATGTGTGCGCTCTGTGTGCGCTCTGTGTCTGTGTGAGTGCTCTCTCTTTGTGCTCTATGTGTGCGCTCTGTGTGCGTGCTCTGTGTGTGTGCTCTGTGTGTGCTGGCAGGCGGCAGCCCCCGTGTCGCTGACGGTGTTCCAGCTCCTGCCGCGTCCTTTCCCGCGCGGTCAGCGCGGCGGGTGCCAGCTTCCATTCTGGTCAGGGCTGCCAGAGAGCCGTTGCTGGGGGCAGGGGCAGACAGAAAGGCATCCAGCCACTCCAATGTTTTGTAACTGCTAAAGGGGCAGGGAAAGGGGTGGAAACAGTGGAGTCGAAGTCCCTGGAAAGCTGTTTAGAATATCGGTGTGGCCTGTCCGTAACTTCTGATCTGCTTTAGTAAGAGGTCCCAGTTGGTTTTCTGGTACCTTTTTTCTCTTTGTGTCCAAGAGAAAGGCTCTTGCACATGGTGGTGTGACAAACAGTGAAAATGCATACACCTCATGTTCTACTTGTGACTGCCTTCATCAGTTCCCTGGCACTGGGGGTGGGGGAGTTTCCGTTCTCTGCCCTTAGCTCAGGCTGGGTTTCCATCCTCGGCACAGAGTTGTGCTCCCTGTTAGTTTGTGGACAGCGTATAGTGTGGTGCAGAAAGCAAACATCCAGATGTGTGCACAGCTGCAGATTTGAGACACTTGTCTGTGGTGAAGAACTAAAGGCCATTCCCTGCTACCAACAGGAAGTCCCAGGAGGCAGAGAGGCTCCACTGCCTCCTGGGGCTCTCAGAACTAAACCAGGGAAGCAGTGGGTACATCCAGTGTGTGAAGGTTTTCCAGTAACATCACTTAATCTTCTTTCCCCTGGCATGGCTGACCTTCACTTCTGGTCACCCTGCTTTGCCACATGGGTACTTTGCTGTTTTGAGGCTGTTTAAGTGTTTTAGCTGCTAAGGAACAGGAACTAAGTACGCCTGGCACGGGTGGAGGCTTCCCTGCGGGACTGCGTCCCGCTCTGAAGGCAGGGTGGCAGTGCCCTCCCACCTTGGCAGTCCCGCAGACCTCGCAGCCAGTCCCGTGCAGCCTTGCTGCAAGGGTCCTGCTGCCTCCCACTGCCGAACACACCCGTGGATACAAATGTGCTGCCCCCTGCTTTGTTACATACTCAGAAGGTCTTGAGACAGGCCGATGGGCACGAGGATTTATTTGCAGTATTTATTATACTTAATGTGCACAGTATATAGGTGTCAAAAGTTATTTGTTGACAAGAGTGGAAAAGGAGAACTGTGCAGCTTCTAGAGTGTGCTTCCACCACACTTTTTAACACAGCAGTGGCTGTCACCTCCTCCAGCATCTAGTGCAACATAAACACACTTGGGGGACAGTGGTAAAAGCAGGGCTCTGCAGCTGCAGGGTGTGGAGGAGAGGTGCCACTGGAAGAGAACCTGCAGTGCTGCCTCGTCCCTGCCGGGCCAGCAGCTGTGGAGGGGCAGCGTGAAGCGGGGGGCCAGGGGCACAACCCCCCCCATACCACGTGGAGCGTAAGTCATGGCCTTGCAGCAGCTGACAGGGAGCAGAGCAGAGAGCGGGGCGTGGAGGCCAGAACAAGGGATACCAGTGTGGGTCTCAGCACACTGCGGGGTGGGAGAGATGGGAAAGGAAAAAGATGTATAGCAAAAGTTAGGAGAGGTTAAGAGTGAGGGAAACAACAGGACAGGGAATGATGATCAGAGGCAGGAAATGCTACAGTCATGCCAAAGATGAAGAGGAGTGACAGGTGGGACTGAGGAGGGCAGAGGACCACAGTGAATCACAAGCAGCTAGAAGTGAGGCTCTGGCAGCTTCCTGCTTCCACCGTCCACTGCCTGTGGTGCAGGAGGAAGCTGGCCACCACCTCCGGGGCTCTCCTGCCCTTCCCAGTCAGCAAACACTTCACCCCAGCCTCACAAGCTCTCCAGTCAGTATCAGGCTGGCAGCACTGCCACCACAGCACCTCCCCTTTCTGATCCCATTCCTCTTACAAAGCAGCCCCTGAAAGGCTGTGTCAGGGTCTTTGCACATCCTTCTTAACCCCAGCAGCACACATAACACTCATGGGCTCAGTATCTCTCACTGGCTGTTGCCTTCTCTTTCACAAAGATCAGCATTTGCCTGTTCTGAGCCCGACCCAGGCCTCCTCCTTCCTCAGATGCCAGAGCTGCTCACCAGTGCAGGATGGAAAGACAGTTGTTTCTGTCCGCATCAGCAGTGTCTCTTTTCCCCCACCTTTAGCTACATCTGTTGCGAAGCTTCCCTTCGCAAGGGAAAATTGCCTTACTTTGGTCATTTCGCCTTGGCTCTTGGAGAAGCAAGCCACGCCCTGCACCCCAGGCAGGCGGATGGGATGTGTCCCGGCAGAAGTGAGGATGCTGTGCTTTCTGATGCACTGGTGCTGCCCACCTGCCATTCACCCTCCTTTGCAGAGCCCCAGGAAAGTCAGTTCACAACAAAGTACCAAATAAAGGAAAGACAAGCATTTACATTTTATATAAGCGTTTATTTACAACTTGTTTAACAACTGTACACTCTTCTATCACCTTGGAAGCATTAGTGTATTTGACTGGGAAAAAATATTAAACTTTTTGATTCCAATTATCATTAATGAGGTTTTTTTTGTCTATATACAGGTATGTATATTAATATTGCTACCATAATAATCTGGTAGTTACACAATTTGCAGATGAACTGAAATGGGAAATTAATGTTTTGACACTCTAAGAATTCATTCTTTTACAGAAAATATATCACTGGCAACTTCACAAACAGTTATTACTTTGATAATTGATCAACATTTAATTCAGGACTGTCAAACAAGCTGCTATTAAGAAGGTAAGAGAGTTTTCTATGCAGCACAAATGAAGTTAGTATATCAGAGACATGCTGGAGATCAGCTCTGAGTTGAGAGCTCACAACCACTTCATGACAGAGATGCCAGGCTAATCTAATTAAAGTAGCCAGCTCCTTGACTGGCTCCACCTCGCATCTCTCTGTTGCATTAGTAAACTCAAACAATTTTTGTCAAGCTAAACACACTTACATACAAATGTCATCAAGGCTCAAGAACGACTGATACTTAGTCTCTAATCTGCACAGACCACTTGGAGAAATGAGGTACTGCTCGGCATCACTTTGGGACACCCGTGGAGGCAGGTGCACAAAAAAAACAATCCCCTCCTGCCCTGCACAGTGCCCTGATTTCAGGGATCCTGCACCCAGCCTGGCTTGGAGCAGGGTGTGGTCCCAGCCGGAGCAGCACTTGCAAATGAAAAACATATCATGCCTTTAACACCCAACTAAAAGAAGTTTTACTAGTTAACGCGTGCCCTGACACATAACAAGGGATCAATGGCTAGGACCTGGAAAGACACAAATCCTTCAGCTCTTTGCTGGACTCAGTCTGATGAAATGCTGCTGCCTCTGCTGCAGGAGTACTTGACTCATTATCACCAAACCCCAGATTCTGGCTGCAGGTCACGTCAGACTTCACTGTCCCTGGCCCTGGCAGACCAGGAAAGACATATCCCCATCTGAAGCCTTTACGGACAGCTGTCAGCCAGAGCACCTGGCAGCCACAGTACCTGATACAGTATCCAGAAGGGAAAACACCACAGTTCTCACTGGGATCTTAATTTCATCCTTCACTCTGCTGCCTGGCCTGCTTGGAGCCCATTCCTACCTGGCCATCCCTTTGCCAGGCAGTGCAGACCACCCCGCTCCAGTGGGGCACACGTCTGTCCTTTCTCCATGTCATTCTGCACAAGGCCACGGACACTGTGGGATCAGGATCCCTGAGGACTGGACACAAGCAGGCGTCTCTGCGCACGAGGTGTGGCTCTGTCAGAGCCCACCTGACGGGCCAGGGACAAGGCAGGCACTGTGTGTGTGACCAGAAGAGACTGCAGAGACAAGTGGACACAACGCTTCTTCAGTGTGGGGGTGCCCCCACGGCTAACAGGGCTGGAGGTTCTGCTACTGCCTAAATAAGCAAAACTGTTCCTGGAGGCAGCAGAGTTCATATCAGTATTTCTACAGGATTAAGATCCAGGTGAGCAAGAATGGGGTTTCTCTAAAACTGGATTTAAATCAAACCGCTTAAGGTACTCGGCGTTCAGACTTTTCAGTTTTTCCAGCAAGTCCTATGGCTTGAAAGCCCCTTTCCCTGTTTCTTACAAACTAACTCCTATACAATAAACCTCTTAACTTACAACACTACGGCACTCCCTCGTCCTCTGAATCTTGCCAGTACTGGATGTCCAATACAAAACAAAGATACAGTAGTACAAATGTGCAGATATTTAGGTATATTAAATAAGCAGCTTTTTAAATTAATATAGGCAGTACAAAGCATTTTGAGTTACACTGTCTACATATGGCAAATCTTATAGCTAAACTTCAAAATACAAAGAAATAGCCAAGCTAGTGCAATTGGAAATTAAATAGCTAAGACTGTGACAGGAGAAAGAAAAAAAGAAAGGAAAAAAACAGTACAGGTGAAAGATAAATGATCCAAATTATAAACTGGCAAGGACAGTCTGCGTAATACTGAAAGTGTAGATGACTTTCATACTTATCTCCATTCATGGTCTTTCCTCAGATTGTTTTAACAATTGTACACAGATTGGAAAAAAAAAAGTTTCTGAAAGAAACCAACAACACAGCTCAAATGTATAGAGAAAAATACAACAGCCACAAACTACTGTGTATATACATATTAAGGAAGCAGGCAGTGCCTGTGAACAAAATACCACCCGGTAGTTTGCCTGGCTCGGAGATTATCGGATGAAACTTGCTTGGTTTTCTAAGGAAGATGGGATCGCCAAGCAGCAATTCATTAGTCATTTCTCCTGGTAAAACATCTCCTTCGTTTTACTGTATTTGTTTAAAGATTCAAAGTGGATCCTTTAAGGGTGCAGGTGCTTTGAAATTTTAACAGTAATCAAAAGGCCTTTTTTAGGAACTCATTAAGACTAGATTTTTATAGTTCGGCATATGAAAATGTTGCAGGAAGTCTGTGTGTTAATACTGTTAATCAGAATTAAATAAAAGTGGACAGGCGGAAGTAAGATGGAGAGCTGACAGTTCTCTGTCAGTTTGCAGAACGCTTCCTGTTGAGTTGTGAATACTGGATTTCCTCTCTTCTAGCCTCATAGGAGACTTTTTGTGAAGAGAAAGAGTAAGTGGAAGTGGGAAATGGGAAAGCCACTCCCCAGGATGGTAAGCTTCTCTGCAAGTAGATCCCCCTTTGAAATCAGATGGCCATGGGTCTTAAGTGTAGAACTGGTTAAGTTTTGGTTATGCAGTCTGGACAGAAAAGCAAGTCATGCACTGAACAGTCCCTGTTACAATAATGCTGCAGGTCATGCAACCACATCACTGCAAATAAAAGAATAAAGAAAAAAGTTAAAAAGCAGATAACATATTATTGTTGAAAAAAAAGAAACCAAATCAGAGAACAGGTCTTTTTCAAAGCAGTTTAGTAAGGCCACCTCTACTTAAGAGTTGTGCAAATTCACAGGGAAAATACCTTTGCCAAGCAACTGTTCAAATTAACAGGAAGGTTACAGGCCAGTAATTGGAAAAAGCAACAAAATAGCCTTGGTCAATATCTAAATTTAGCTGTAATTAAACTTTACACACTTCTAAGTAAAATTCTTCAGGGCACCATTCTTAAATAATAAACCTATGGAAAGTAAGTTTACACAGCAATGAGTAAGTCTCAGGCATTCCTGCTGTCTGTGAGTACAACTGTTAAAGAACAAAAACAAGATAAAGTGAAAGGTGCCCACCCAATACTGCATGTGTTTCCACGCTAAAAGACAATCAGAGTCATGACGACTGTCTTGAGCTCTGAGCACCACTGAAGGAATTTAAATTTCATCAGAGCTCATCCTGTGCATGAGGCTCAGCATCATTGTCCCACAGCACTGGCAAGTTCTATCCACTGCAGACAAACACATATTTGAATTGACAGAAAATGGTACGTTTTCTTGTTAAAGTAAGCTGAGTCAGAGCCACCGAGCAGTGGAGAGAGCACTCCACAATGCTGCAGAGGGGAATCTAAGTTTGGAAGAGAATCAGAGAGGTTGGCACAGTTCTCCATCCTCACTGAAGCACCCTCATTCCTGGCCAGTGTAACTGCAATGGAGTGCTTTACTGACACAGCTACGGTGCTTACGCTTCCCCCAGGTAACACAGATGCCCCCACACAGCACTGGCACAGCACTAAACGTGCATGTTTTCATATTGCAAAGAGCAAATTGGCTTCACCAGACTGAAATTAGAGCCTGTTTCCCTACTTCCTTCTCCCTTGTATTGCACTGGTCAAAAATTATTCTGAGAATGCTTCTTGTGCTGGGACTATCCAGGTTAAATAGATAAAAAAGACTATTTATGCTACAAGTCCTTCCACTTGTGTATCCCTCTTTTTTTCCTTCTCATTCATCCACCCAGAATACTAACCATAGTTGAAAAACAAAAGAAACACAGAGACACATATCAAATGGAATAAAAAATTCAACATGTTCAACACATTCAAAGACCTTGAGGGTGTGTATTTTGAGCAATCATTGTCTTTTAAGCTTGCTTGGCACTGTTTGGTGCATAAAGTTACACAGTTCAGGATTAATATGAAGATCACTGTATTCTATAAAAAATTAAAAGTTCAAGCTACATAAGCATGTACCTATTCTATTGTGTATAAATGAATATAATCTACTCCTTTAGTCTCACCTGGCTATTATTTAGTTCAAACTTACTATTTAGTGGCACTTCAAGTGTCCTTCAAGTGTAGGTTGCACATTCACAGAAGTGACACTGTAGGCTTCTCTTTGAGTCAACAGTACTTTTGAGAGGTCTTGTAAACTCAGGACACTGCATTATCTTTCAAGGATGTAAAAATTCATCTGTTAGTGCCCTTTCCTAACTAGAAATTCTTATCATGTTCTAAAAATAGTTGTCTGTCAATTTCTCTATTTTAAAGCCACCTATTCAGGTAGCAACACATAGAAGAAAACAGAGATGCAAGATGTGAGGGTAAATTCACTCAGCAAAACCTGTCACTGCATCTGCAGCATCTTTAGAAAAAGATAGTTTATGCAGCAGACAATGTGTCTAGGCAGGAGTGACAAAGAGAATACAAAGCAGATTATAAATTTTAAAAATTGTGCCCTTATAATGTAATGCTTATAATTATTCCAAGACTTTATTGATACTGCTAAACAAAAGCTTTAAAACCTCTCTCTCAAAACCACTGATGCCTCCAGGAAATAAGTTTACTCTCCAGCTTACTAACTTTTTGTGGCTGTGAACAATAACCTCTGCTTTACAATATTTTAAATTATATAACTGATGTTATATTCAAATATAAATCGAAAGTCTGATGGTCTCATTACAACTATTTTACAACTCCATAAGTACTACACCACTGGGGATTTTCTCTTAGAATTCCATCCACTTTCATGATCAGGATAACATGAGCATGCTAACAGTAACAACTGGACCTTATGTTAGCTCTCTTCTCCTCAAGTTAGGTATAATCACTAGGGATTCAAGTTCCATTTACAGAATAAACTACTCTATACCTGTGGAAATACTTGCTTTTGCAGTGTTTCAGATTTGTGCCACGCTACAGTAGTTAGCAGTTCTTCAAAGTGCTGACAAACGTCTGCTTTTGTAACGATTAAAACTACCACATTTCTCTTTCTGAAATGTGACATTCTACCCTCATCTGATTGCAAAGGACCTCTCTAATGCAAAGCAATGAATAAAGTCAGCACCAGAAAGGAAAGGCTGCCCAACTGACCTGTATTTCTCTCTGCTAGCAGTATTTTTCATGTTGTATGGATCAGTCCTTGAGACCCACAGTTGCAAGACAGCAGCAAGAAATTTTTATCTGACAAATGGAATCTGCTTTCAGTCTCGAAATCACACCACATGCAAAGGGGACTGAAGGATATGCAATTTTCCAAACGATTTTACATGCACAGCAAACAGCAGCAGAGCAAACTCCTGATTTGCCACCAGAGCAAACTAATGCAGAAATATACTTCAGGATAGTCCTGCCCTATACCTTGGCAAGGGCCAAAGGTGAAGGTAGAATCTAGACCACAGCGAAGCTGACAGCAACACCATCCCCCAGCAGATGAGGACTTTGATTACAGCAGTCAGCTCAAGTTCCTACTGATCAACTGACTACACTCTGACACCAGGACAATTTGTCTGGGAAGCTGTCATGGTTATACTGCCAGGTGCTGTTTCAATGCCCCATGGGACGGTATGACTTGTCAAGTTTCCTAGAGCCCCTCAGTCAACATTCATACATTGCCTAATTCAATGAACTGATGCATTTTAGAAATTAGCTTTACATCCCAATATTTTAATGAATACACAAAAATAAAATCAAAGGAAAACAGAGGATGTAGCTAGGTAAGTCCTCAGCATCTCCAAATGGTACAATGGAGCTGGTAGTAGAGTCAAAATTTACAGGGTTTCACTGTACCAGATGCAAGAAGCCTGAGGTTGTGGTGGCTGATAATGACAGCTTCTGCCTTATACACAGGTAAAACCTCTAATACTTACTCAATTAAAATTAAAATTCAATTAAAAAGATAAAAACCTAGCTCAGTAAGCTCAGGTTCTTCTTCATCCATTTTAAAATGAAAACCAAAATGCAAAATGGTGAAAGATATACTGCTCTTCTGATTTTTGTACTGACTAGTTGTTTGCATCTGTCTCCTCCATCTTCAAACCAAAGAAATCACACCTTATTTTTAGTTACAGACTGCAAGATCACTGACAAACTTCTGCTACTTTTCTGCACTTCCAGAGGGAAGAAAGATCACAGGAGTAAGGCAATCCAATCAGCCACGCCAGGATATGTTCTTGATTCCTTAAGAGTGACAAACTGGAGGCATGGCTAGGATCCTACCTAGAATATGACATTTGCTCCAAAAAACCTCACCACTTGGAAGTATATCCTGATAAATCCCTTTAGCTATTTATTTATGCAATGCCAGGTGAGGAAAATGCCTGCAAAATTTGCTAAAATTGGTTAGGCGATACTGAAGTTTATAAATATAATCTTACTGCAAAACACAGAGTCCACATTCTACCTAAAACACATGTGCAAAAACCCATAAGAAGTCAGTATTGCATAGCTGACTGAGTGCAAAAATACCTCCCTCATCAATCCTTGCAAAAAGTCGATATGTTGGGCAAGAATAAAAAAATCTCTATACAGTAAGTAAAACTGAAACACCGTTTTACTTCACAAGGAAAAGGGAAGTTAGCCACATTCGGATAGTCTTCCTCCAAATCACTAACAAGCAGAAAATCAAGTGGTGACATTAAAATATCTTCCAAGTACCAAATCTACAGAAAATGTCAACACATCAGGACAATTAAATCCACTAAAAATCATTCAGGAAGCTGTTAAGTGTATAGTCTCATATACTAGAGAAGACAGGAAAAGCAAAAGCTACTTGCACATGTCAAAATACCAAGGACTTTAAAATTGCCAAAGAACTTTTAAATTTTCTTGACAGCTTACACATACCACTTACTATATGAGATCATAATGAAGCAGTAAGAGGAATATTCACTGTTAATTCTTTCATACACATATTAAAATGCCAGTGCTCCTTACAGAACAGAGAGCCACAAAAAACTTGCAGAAGCATTACTGCTCACACGAGTGACACTTGAACAGGACAAGATTGCCATCTGATTACTTCCAAACAGAATGAAAGGCATTTTGTAGCCATTATATATTTATTTAATTTTGCAATACACAAATTGCAAAATATTCCGGACATGTATTTTTTTACCTTTACACTATGGGTGGAACACACAACCTTCAAATTAGATTACTTCAGTTTTCACAGCACTTAGAAAATACATGTTATGATCCAAGTGGTTATGTGTTGCTATCAAGAAAACAGAGAACTTGAATATTTTCTTTTATGTAATGTCTGATCAGATATGCTAAAAAACTGAACTCTCCACAGAAGTACATGAACTGAATTGCACACACTTCCTTTTAGGTCAGAAACTAAGCTTCAGCTCTGAACAATGAAAATATTTATCCATTTATCTGTTATCTTTTATTGGCATTAATTAATCTGTCAGAAAGATTATTCTGGGCAGATCCTCAGCACAGTGCCCAGAAAAGTACTCTCATGAATTCCTCAGCTGTTTTATCTCTGGCCTAGAGAACCTTTTCTCTTTAAGCTCAGTTGTAGGGGCTTTTTTCTGTAGTCTATCAAGACAGGATATACCATTGGCTTAGTAATTACCACTACAATTTTGAAGTAAATAGTCTTTATTGCCTCAGGGGAAAAAAGTATTCCTAAAAACTTCTCAGAACTATCTAATGTACTGAGAGAATTCTGTTTCACAGGTTGGGGCTTTTGCTTATATTCTTTTATTACTCAAGCTAAGACAAACAGAGAACATTCACTGGTAGCTCCCCTATATGTGTGTTTATTCCCTGCAGTCACAGTCTGAGCTCTTTCTTTTTCTTAATACACACTGCTTACAAAGCTACATAACAAGCAAGAGAAAAAATGAAGCTGAACCCTTTGAATAAAGAACCTGCTCTTGTGAAAGAGGAGGTTTAATGATGATCACCACTTGCATTCATCCACACACAAAGATTAACAATGGATGCATGCATCAAATTAAAGACGTAAAGCACTGAAGAACAAATAATTGAACTCCTCTTCATTACTAATAGAAGACAGAACAAATGACTTACTGGAACCAGACAGCAACCATGTATATTTCTGTAAGAGTGCAGTACATTTTTAGGTTTTTATATTCAACATGAATTCTGGGAAATACCAGAATTTCTGGAAGTTTGTAAATTCTCAAAGACAAAATGATTGTTCACTTGCCTAACAATTACTATGAGCAACAGTAAAGCTCAGATTCAATATGAGTCTTGTATTATTCTTTGATCCTATATAATGATGCTACCTATTTTTGAAGGGAACTACAGAAAACACTTCAGTGTCTTATCTTCAAGGGAAAAGGAAAGACAGAATCACAAAGCAGAAGAGAAAAGCCAACAACCACCAAGAAGCAAAAGAACTTATGAGAGACTGGAAAGCAAAAGCATAAGACAAGGCTTCTAACCAGCATCTGTTCATGTCCTAACTCTCACGGGCATTAGCCTGTCATTAAAACTTTGGAGGCAAAACAGTAAAACAAATATTAACACAATAAAAGCAATTACTTTTATTCTAGTGTGCTGATTGTGTTCAAGTTCTTTTAGCCCTGCACCTAATTAACAGCAATAAGTAATTAATATTACTAGACAAAATTAAGAGGTAAAACTTCCCATTAAGGTTTCATCCCTTTCTTTCACAAATAGCCCTTGGCAGTTTAGTAACAGAAAAGGTCAGCTAGATTAAAATTAAAACAAAAATGGAGCTTTAGGTATTCTTAGGTTCTTGGTCTGGGTGATATAAAATGCTGTAACCTCAAACAGGAACATCAAACTCCCTCAGAGAAGTGGTCTCGCTCCTGTTCACATACAGTATGTGGTAAAGAGTTCTTCAAGTTATTAAAATCGATTGCACAACAAGATCAGTAAAAGATACCCCACACAAACTGTAATCATCTAGATAACTGCAGATAGCATTTTCTTTATAGACCATTTTGTATCTCAGTAAGACACAGCAGACTGAGTATATCACCTCACTGAGCTACAGAAATGATCCACAACCTCCTTTGCGCTGTTACCTTCTGCACACAAGAAACTTGCAATGTCTCATCTAACTTTTGCAAGCAGAGCAGAGCCCATACCAGTCATACACTGCGTAACTACAGAAATTTTTTAGAAAACCATTTCTTTTCCAGATGTGAAGAATAAAAGACAAATCTGTATGTAGAATTCAGCATCTGTTTCCTGGAGGGGGCGGGGAGGGAGGTTAACTGGAACTTAAAATATTTTTCAGACACATACTGAATGCATTTCTTAGCCCAGATTAAAACAGATTATGTACTTGAGGATAAAACAATAGTACCTAAAAATGTCATTCCCCATTTATCACCCTTTAATCTAGGTGTGCTTGTTTTAATTACCCTTTGCTCATTCTACACAAGTTTTGAATTAAAACAGACATTCAGATGATTGAGAAATGCTAGTATGCTTTTTCTCTAAAGGGATTTGTGCAAAAAGAAATGTCTCCACTTAGAAGGGCATTAAAATCAGGTGAAAGAATAAATTTATAAACTGACTGCATGTGCTTTAGGTCTCCAAACAGTCTCTAAACAAAAACCATTTAAAACTGAATCGTAACAAGATGTATGTATATGAAACTTCCAGCCAATACTCAGGTTCTCTGTGTCCATCAGTTCTTTGACAAAAATGATAGAGAATGCATAGAACTGGTCAGGGAAAAAGTACAACTTTGTAGGAACAGAACCTAAACAGGAGGAGCCTCCATCCACTGATCAACATGAAGGTGTTACAACAATTAATCAGCTATACACTAAAAAGGCAGTACAACAAATCACAGCCAGTTTCCAACAAAGTCAGCAATAAACTCACCTGAAGGCACTGTTACCATTAGTAAGGCAACTGATACAATTATACCCTGAATCAATATATTAGAAGCAAGTCTTTTAGAATGGGATGACAACTGGAATACAGTAACAATATTAACTGGGGCCTTGATCCATTATGTATTGTTCATCCATAACTACAAAATTTTAAAACAAATGTCCTTTTTAAATGGATGAGAGTAGCAGATTAGCACATTCTAAATACTTCTCCACCTTTTTAGAATATGTATTTAAGCATACACTTGACAACGAAGAGTGGAATAAACCATTTGAAAATATTCATCCCTACCAGCAAAAGAGATAACATCACTTGATAAAGAAAAACCTGGAAAAAAATCATCCTGCTTCCCTAAATGCCAAGAATAAGAGCAAACTTTGCACTTAGGAGATGAAAAAAAACCTCAATCTTTCTTTTTTGCATTGGTGAGTTTTTTAGTATGAAATATATTTCACAATAATATTATAATCCAACTTTGCATTTCTGTAATGAGATTTCAGCATTTTTCTAAAGCAACAGGTTAGGAGATTAAATAAAAAGCTAATTCCCTTTGAACAAAAACAGTCTTATAAAGCATAACAACCCTTAGAGGCACAAAAGTACCAAATGTGATAAGAGATCTACATTGCCATATGGTCCCGATAAGGTTTTTCATAAAAGACCAGGCTTCATACAAATAAGACTGTTATTATACAGCACTCCTCTAGATGTTTTCAAAATTTTGGCACATTCAGAAAATGCAGAAAGAAATGAACTCCAAAAAATATAAGCAAAGGGCATTACAGAACAATGAGAAAGCATAATAAAACCCTATCCTGAACTGTAAAATAATAGCGGTAACAAGGGAGAAAGAGAAAGGATGCTGGTTTATTTTCCTTGAATGTTGTCACTTGCAATAGAAGTGGCCTGGATCACAGGGCAGTTTTCTTTCTAAGGGCAAGGCTTCTCTACCTTGCTGTTGCTGGCTGGACATGACCAGGGTAAGATCTCCTTGTGCTCGTGGCTTGCCTTTGTCTAGCCAGGAAGGACTGTCCTGAGCCTGTGCTAGCCAGTCTGTCTTCTGCTGCTTTTTTATGCAGAGTCATCCCCTATGGACAAAGAGAAATTCTGAGTGAATACCAGTATAGAACACTGAACAGCTTTATTCATTTACATTTTGTTCATTATTTCTGTCTTCACACTGACTAAACTATTTTGAATTCCATAGACAAAGCAGTGTATTTTCAAGGACAAAGGTAAGATATTCTTCCTAATACTTTGTGTGGAACTCTTCCCCTTTCCTTCAGTCATTCTCCAGGTTTAGAGTAACCACCTAAGAACTCAATATATGCTTCTCATGGCAACTGGACAATTCTTTTCAAAAGGGTGCCCCCCAGTTCCCGCCTCTTTTCAGCATGTTGACCTAGAAAAGTACTTTTCTTCTGAAAAAGGTTCAGGTATTGTCATCCTCTGTGGAAACACCAGCTCATACGTCAGAAGCACATCCTGAGACACAGTACGTTCCCATCAGGCAAAAATGCAAGGAGGAAATTAAGAAAGCTGTGGTGGATTGTGCAGTTGTGTATAAAAGCAGAGGCTAATTAAAGAATGATACAGACAAAGCTATCAGTGACCATCTCAGTGTTCATGATAGGTCACTGAACTGTGGGTCTTACCTCAGGCTTGTCTTCTACTTGTTAGTGGGACTACTGTTATAAAATTAGCCAAGGACACTGGTCACTTGAAAATACCTTCAATATGTAAACAACTCAAACACTCTGCTGGAGTTTAGACTTGCTATTCACAAACACAAGAAGGATGTAGAAGAGCAAGAAGGAAACTCTTCCAAAGGAATACAGAGAGGAGGAATTTGAATTCTATGATGGAGCAGAATGAAACGTGAAAGTTACAGATGTCAAGGAGTCTTTCTATATGAAGAGCAGTCTCAATGCAACCAGTCTGCCAAAGGGAAGTCTTGAACACATCTGATGTGGGTCACAACTCTCCTGGCACACAGGCCCAGCAAAAGCTGTATGGCTGCACAGATCACATCTTCTATTCAAACTTATTCTTTGAATAATTTAAGTGAGGGTCTTGCTGCTGCCCTCACTCTTTGTATGGGGCTAAGTTTGCACCCAAGTTAAAGGGATCATTTCTCAGAGCGCTTAAGCTGAATTGCAAATAAGCTGAAATGCTTTGATCGTGCTCTTTCATTAGAAACAACTGGACGACTGGAGAGTGGTGAATCAAAGTAAACTTGAGCACTGTAGTTTGTATAACTGAAGGACTGGGATTACAAAATAGTGATCTGAGCCATTTCTGATTTTAAAACTTGAAAATTACAAATTTTTTTTTTCTCCCCCAAGGTTATTTATAGGAACATACTCCTAC
Source organism: Cnemophilus loriae (assembly GCA_013397755.1). Lineage (NCBI taxonomy): Eukaryota > Metazoa > Chordata > Aves > Passeriformes > Corvidae > Cnemophilus > Cnemophilus loriae. Next base: position 309,482 of record VZTF01003562.1, on the reverse strand, counting down.
ATAGAGATAACTTAAAATTACTAAGAAGTATTTGTTTCTGTGTTTGTGTGTTGGAAAATGCTTTTCAAACAAACACACTGTAAATGAATGAATGCTGTTATAAACATGCCAGAAACAAATAGTACTAACAGTTTCTTTCCTTTTTTTTTTTCTTCTTTTCAATTAATAGGTTTGGGAGATTCTTACCATATTGTACCAGGCACTAACAATAAATTTCTCCTCCATTTCTCTTTGACTTTTTCTTTTCTCAAGTTCTTTCTATAAAACAAAAAAACCAAATATTTAAAGCCCAAGTATAATAGAAGTATTAGTCTCTAACTAAAAAACAATGAGCTTTTAACACAAAACAACACAAGGATTACTACCTCCAGGGAATGAAACATTCTGTCCCGCTCCTGCAACTGATTTTTCAGTGCCTGAATCTCAGGAGCAGCACCCTGGTTCTGTTTAGGATCTAATGTGCGGATGACCTGTAAGAAAAAAACCAGTTTGCTTTTATTAAATCCTGCAAAAGCAATCTTGTTAAGGAATTAAAACCTCTTAAGTCAGGTTAAGAAATAAAAAAAAAAAGTGACTTAAAATATGTCTACCTCTCTCATCATCCGTGACATATTAGAGCATCTGAACAGGGCCCTCTTTTACAGGACTATGAAACAAAACTACTGACAAGGAAAAGTGATACCTAAAAGGTTCAGTATCCCAAACTCACATTTGCAGTTCCTAACTCAGGCTACATTACCTTGGGGCCACGGTGATAGAAACATCTTCTATAAGGTTTCTCTCTTTATAGTTATGGTTTTCCTGCCTGTCAATTTCTCCTGCTTGAGGAAGGACGGCTTCTGTCCTTACGGATATTTGTCATGATTCACCTACCTGGGGTAAACGGTGCTGTAATTTTTAGGTAGCCTTGTTAAGTCAAGAAGCACCCCGTGGCACATGCATAATCATTATGCTACTAAAAAGATGAAGGGACACCTGGTACATTTCCATGTGTCATCCAAGACTGCTAGCAAACAGAGCTAAACCAAGCAAAAATCCAGCAAAATGCCTGAATTATTAAGCCTTTAGTAGAAAATGGCTTGAAACTTTTTTAACAACCCTTGGCTATACAGAAACAGGCTTCTCATCTTTTGTCTTTCTACCTATTTCAGAGTTGTGTCCACACGCTGAAATAAAACAATGCTTTAAATTTTAGTGAGACATTTTTACTAGATGGTAAACATACAAATCCTACGAGGAGTGGCTGAGGGGGCTGGTGGTATTTAGCCTGGAGAAAAGATGGCTCTGGGAGCCCTTATCGCTGTCTACTTGAAAGGAGGCTGTAGCCAGGTGCGGGTTGTGGCCTCTTCTCCCAGGCAACCAGTGACAACATGATCTCAAGCTGTGCCAGGGAAGGTTTAGGCTGGATTGTTAAACACAGAAAAAGATTGCCTAGGGAGGCGGGCGAGAAACTGGATGTAGCACCTAGTGCCATGGTCTAGTTAATACAGTCGTGATCAGTCGAAAGCTGGACTAGTTATCTTGGAGAACTTTTCCAACCTAAACGATTCTATGATTCTATTCTATTCTATTCTGTTTTTCTAAGAAAATACTCATTAGACCTGGATACACCTTCCATAGCAGAAGACTATAATGATTCTACTGGTCTTCACAAAAAAACCCTGCACCAGAACCCATCAATATCAACAACAAGAAACAAAAACAACTTGAAACCAAACACAAATAAAATGAAAGTTGATAAAAAGATTACAAAAGGTTAACCTAACTAATTAATGCTACTGTCATATAAAATACCCTATAGTAACACAGTACATACAAATAAACAAATCTTACTGAAAAGGGAAAAGCTGTCTTTCAGTGGCATATACTCTAAGACACAACAACCAATAAGAAATGTGGGGCCAGAAGGACAGAGGAGAAATTTGTTTAGACTGCCTGAAGACTTTTCACAAGAAGTCATTCAGGAAACTCCACAGAAGTAAAGGAAGAAAGCATAAAGTTTTGCTAAGTTAGGAACCTACGTACAGATTCCAGTGTAATGATATGCATCCAAAGACACCGATACGCTTTTAAGAAACTCAAAATAGCAAAGTGTAGTAAGAGAAGAAACGGGACTATGATTAAGACCACAATATTGCCTTTTCAAAGCTAGTAGTATACCCATATCCCCAGTACTTAAATATTAGTCACCTTCTCAACAGAAGCATATATTAAGCAATAAAGGCAAAGAGAATGCTGAACATCGTCAGAGAAATCTAACAACTATTGAAGGTGATCCAGTCAAAAAGATCACTATACTGAGAAAAAGCATCAATAAAAGATTCTCAAAAATGGGGTAATCTTCTGCAGAATTAAACCATATTAAATACTGAAACAATAAGATGATAATCAATGGGCCTTCCTTCCCGTTTACTTTTTAGTGTGTATACAGATACCGCCTTCATTTTTATTCCCACAGAGTGGACACGAAATACAGCCTATGTCAGAGAGAGCTCACTAATGTGGAACACATCTACTTACACTTTTGGCCTTCTCCAAATACTTTTTGTATCGTTCTTCCATTTGCTTCATTTCCTCCTCCTTTTTCCGTAAAGCTTCTTGTAATTCCTCAATTTTAAGTGCTTTATGTCAGAAGATGCACACATTGGAAAATAACATCATTATATTGTGCATATTTTCATGTTTTACATCAGACATTTAAGACAGAGCTAGAATATACTTCAGTTAAGAAAAGCTAACATAAGAAACCTGATGTAGCAGATATCACAGATTTAATTACTGTACAGCTCAGAAACACATTAAAAATATGTACTCCTATAAAATCTCATTAAATGGATTTTTTGGGACATAATTTTGCTTTTTAAAATTATGACAATTAAAGAGAAATGGAATCATAAAGCAATCATGTTATTGAACACATTTAGAAAGTGAGTTTACTAATGACTTACAGCTACTATAATATCTTGGCACGTAATACAGACAAATATGATTTTTCTTATTTTATGCAAGAGGAATAATTCCTAACAGGCACAACTCCTGCTTAGGTCTGCTAAACTGCAACATGAATATACGAAACTTAATTTCCCCCTCGCATTTTCTTAAGCGGCAATCGAGATCAGTAGGATAATTTAATTGCACAGATTTCTCCTGTGCTGGTATAAGAATATGTTAAGTCAGTACTACTTCTACATCTTCTATACAACTTCTCAGATCTCAGAAAAAAAACCTGTGTTTTTTCTATTTTTCCTCCACCTCACTATGAATTAAATAATTTTACCACAAACCAGAAAAGCTGCCATTGGTTACAATCTTCTGCCTTGTTCTATAATAACTAGTCTTTTAAAAAAACAAGACTAACACCCTCATTACCTCTCTGGAAAAAATGTAGCAATAATGTGCTAAAAACCTACTTGATGCTGGGTTCTGCATACCCTCTCAGCAATATGATACAAGTTTTACATCCTCTTTGACCAGTAACAGAAAGTTTGCTCAAATTACAACACATTTTTGAAAATGCATTGAAGGAATATACACTGGAAGTAAAAATGAGCCAGTGACAGCAGCAAGGATCTTCTAAATTAGGGTCTTAGGAGACATGACAGTTCTGGACAGCTGAGGTTTAATGGCAGGTATGGCAGTGAGCTGGTGTTTCCACGGCCAGTGTCATTGGCGTTTGGGACTAGATGATCTTTAAGGTTCATTCTAATCTCTTAGCATTCTATGATTCTACGATTTCTTACCACAGTGGTTTCTAAAATGTGATTCCATGCATTTCAAGTGTTAAAAGCATCTTTTTGGTCACCACAGTTTCCAGAGGAATTAACAACATACATGTCACTTCCATTAAAAATGTACACTTTGCTTACCTGACACCTCCTTTAGGTATTATAATTAAAGATGTTGGACATGAAATAATTTACAAAGAAAGGAAATGTAACAGGTAACTCACAACTGTTGTTGCATCTTGGTTCCAAATCTTCAATAATAGCTCGTTTCTCCCGTAGCTCATTGTTAGCTTCATGGAGCTTCTCACTGTTACAAACCACAGAAGCACATATTGTTTCCCCAATAGTATTACTGTGCTTGAAATGAGCACTAAGCAGTACAGAAAATCCTCAGAGAGAGATTATTTCTAAGAGCATGATTGATCTTTTTCTGTGGAGCATGAGGCCAAGTGGCAATATCACTGTAGAAATATTTGTTAGATAAGATGAAAAACATCATTCTGTATGGAGAATTGTGACAGCAAACAGCTTCTTTGTCAGTAACTGTATTTAACTTAGGACTTAGAGTTAATTGTACAACGAGGGCCTAAAACGAATACTCACAACTGATATTACATTGAGAAAGAATGGCTAAACCCAAAGCCAACAGAAACTTCTTTTTGCAAGCCAGTCAAAAAGCAAATACTCTTTTAGGGAAGTAAAAGATGTGCAAAAATAGCACAATAAAATGATAGCACTTCCAAAAGTATTACCTTCTATGCCATAATGTATATCAAAGAGTAAACAAATTAATTTTGTTTATATTAACATGATTTCCTCAGAAAAAAATTACTTAGTCTCTTCAGCAAAGATTTGCACAATGTTAAGCAAAGTTTTCTACCCAACACTAAATGATGGTTTCCTCATTGCTCTTACTTTCACAGTGGTTTTCTATGCGAAAAAAATAGAATCTGAACAGCAGATTCCCAAATATTCCTGTGTTATCTAATCTCTCTTAGTTGTACATTTTCCAGATCCATGGTTAATGACTGTCTGCCTTCCCTTCCATATGGGAAACACATCATTTCAAACTCCAAACAAAATAAGCAAACAAAAATACTTACAGATGTTCTTCAAGTTTCTTTTTCAGAAGAACTGACTAAAATAGAAAGTTAAATGTTTTATTTTAATATATTGTGAAGCTTTAATATGTTTTAAAAATAATTTTAAAACATGCAATTTGACATTCTAGCCAAAATCCAACTTTTTTACTTCAGTTTTAGATCACAACTGTAAAGCCCCTGTGGTAGCAACCTTTCTTTTCACAGCTGTGTGACTTTAGTAAAATTAGAACCCTTTAGAACTTTACAAATATTTTCCCAAGAACTAGATCAATAAGAGCAAGATCCTTAAGTGACAGAATTCTATGGCAGTTGTTTTAATTTGTTCAGTACTTTGTATTGGAAAATGCAGCAAAATTTGCAAGAAGAGCTGTCCTACCAGTATTGCATTGCAACTTGCATGAAGACATGTAGCAAATCAGTTGAAGTAAATTCCCATCCCCACAGAAACTAAAAGAAGTAGATCATTTCTAACTGAAGTGTAGCAAAAATGTCACCTTTTTTCTTACAACCTTATCACCTTATCTTATCACCTTATATTTCTTATTTTTATTGATTACAGACACATAAAAATCACCGTACAACTTACAGTGTTCCACTTTCTGGTTAAATCACATTTAGATAAGCTCTTTGAATAAAAACTTTGAAGTAATTTTTAAATTTTAAACTCACTTCATACACAGTGAGTATCTTTCGAAAGCAAAAAAAACAAACTCAATAAATGTGTACAAACTGAAAGTAGTGTTAAGTAAATAGAAAGCCATACTCACAATAGCCTTGAGCAGAAGCCCATGCCAAGAAACAGAGATGACATTAGTATAAAGCAAAACAGCAGCCAACAGAAGAAACTATTTAGAAAGTCATGAACAGAAAAAGTTAAAGCTATGTATTTTTAAAGCATGTGCAATTTTTTCCTCTGTTCTCACGAGCAATTTCATCTTGTAACTTTTTCTAAAACATGTCACTAAATGCAAAAATATAAAAATAATAAAGAAGCACATTTACAAATCATTGTGTTTAAATAAGAATTCCAAAGGAGAGCAACTGCTATTTTGGAAAGCAATCTTAAAATAAAAATCATACAACTAACAAAACCGAGGAAAATAGCCAGTCTGTTGGGCTACAATCAGATTTAAGAGATGAAGGTGTCTTTGTGGTGTGATGCTGAATTGTGTTATTGCCACACCGATTGAATACAAAGCAAGTGTAGAATGTTTAAATCTGCAACCGCCTTTTTAGTTTGTATTTATCCAGTATTAATCATATGAGAGGTTTAGTGTGTGACTGATGGTCCATAACACCATCAAAATATAATATAAAATCATCAACAAAATTACTTCATTGTTTTTTCTCCAATGTTCTTTCAACAAAGATTTAGTCACCTTGCTAACAGAAAAAATTACTGTGTGCACTCACGAAGCTTTTCGGTTTGGTTATACTTCAAAATATTGTATTTGATCACATTCCTGGGGTGTGCTTTTTCATTATTACAAAACAGATTTTCTTGTCGCATGACAAGAAAGGTGGGGAGCCATAAAAACAAGTCAGCATGGCTCTATTGACTTCACAGTCAGAAATCTGCAGCAGCTATGGATCTGCAGGTTTTGACCATTTGACTTTTTTCTTTTCCAGTCCTCTGAACAATTGCAGCAACACTCTCTTTTCTGCAACAAAAAATATTTGTATGCATCTTTATCAGTCACAAATCATTTGAATTGTCCCCATCACTTATATCTGATTATTTAGGGGACTACCAGCTGGCTGGGACAAGAAAGGGAAAAAGCTGGAAGCAGTGCCCATTTTCCTAAGGTAACAAAATCAAAACTGAACTCAGCTTTTCTTTTGCAATCCTTGTATTGCACTTTGGTTTATCTTGAAACAGACACAACTACTAGTCAACACTGATTCCACTGGTGCATTATTTACCTAGAATCTGCACCGTTGAGGGAGCAACCCCTCTCCCAACTTGAACTCATGTTCTCACAAGCAAGAAACTAATGGTGATAAACAGCCCAAACAATTACAAGAAGCAGAACTGAGTTTACCCATATTAATTTACCCAAGATACATGATTAGGAAAGAGTCTAAAACACTCAATGTGCCATTTTAGGCAACCAAAGGTCCTGTACATACTCGGAAGGTAAATTCAAAAAGAGTCCTCTAGAAATACACAAACATTACTTCTGGCATTGTTGCAGTATCAGTACGCTTTAAAGACTCATATACAAACCTAAAATGTAATTACAATAATTGTTGTTCTCTCATACGAAGATGAGTCTCCTAAAAACCATAGAAATAAAAGTCTTTTTGTCTGAAGTTTCTTTCATGCTTAAACAAGCCAAAGGAACAAGTCTGTCCCCTTTTGCAGGGCAAAATTTGGTTTCGTTTTAGATGTTAGGTTATGGGCAGATGGATAGGCTCTGTCTTGAGGTTAAGCTAACTTAGCAGGGTGTGGGAAACTATGGGTCATCACTTCAGAAGACTGCTGGGTGAGATTGGTAACGCTGTGAGGTGATGAAAGTCACAAAACAGCACCATGATGGATGGTCAGATTTCAAAGATGCTGAGAGTAATGACAGAACGGTTTGGGTTGGAAGGGACTTTTAAAGGTCACATAGTCCAACCTCCTGCAACAAGCAGCGACATCTTCAACTAAATCAGGTTGCTCAGAGCCCTGTCCAACTTGGCCTTGAATATTCCATGGATGGGGCATTCACAGCTTCCCTGGGCAACTTGTTCCAGTGTCTACCAAATGAACAAAGTGGCTGACCTTCATGGGTAACTGAAGAGGTAGTAGAATTCTGGGGACCTTTTAGGTTGGTGTTGTATCAGTAACAGCATGTAAGGCCAAGACCGCATATGTGACATTATGAAATACATTAGGCGTGGGATGGATTTAACAAGTGGGGCAGAAGTAACTAAAGGCAGGGTGTTTATAAAGGAAGGGATTAGGGCAGAGAACAGGAGAACAAGGATGATAAAAGACAGTGAAAAGACATGCAAATGATGTAGTCAAAGCTGTTCAGGTAACTATTGAGTAGCCCCACACGACTACTCCGTTCTGGAGGACAAAAAATCAAACCTATTCTGAGCACACCAAACTCATCTGAGCTGATGCTGTAGCCTGAAAGACAGGGGTAAGGAGGCCTTTGCCTGGCTAGCAAGGTAACACCCAGCATGGGCTAATCATGCATTCCAACAGAATGTGTCAGTGCCCATTACAGGCCCAGTGGCACACAGCTGCCTTCCACTGCACTTCAATACAAAATCAAAACTGCTTGCCCTTGTGCACCTTGGCACACAACACAAATCACTGCAAGGACACTTGCCTGGGTTAGGACAGTATCTCTACATCTTTTTGGGCACGTCTAAAAATAACTTCAGCTTTAAAACCAAACAAAACTTAAAAGAAATGAAAAGAAAAGAAAAAACAAAACAAACTGCAAAAAAACCCAAACCTGAGCTCTCATCATATATTACTGGACTGAATGAAAATGAAGTGTCCATTTTCCGGATTGAGCACATTTACAGTGTAAGTACGTAAAAATATGAATTGCAGTGCATTGTTGCAGAAAAATAGCAAAAAACAGAGGAAATGAGCTTAAAATTGTGTATTAGTTATCTATATGCCATGTCTCTCCCATTGCTTTTTTGTATGTTTCCGAAGAATCATTCTTTTTGTACGGCTATTCTACAGATAACTCACGTAGTCTCAGCACAACTTCGATCTACTTGAGCAGCTGGGTTTAACTTCTGAGGTTTGCTCTGCTTTGTCAGGGAGATTGCATGAGGAGACCATAACATCAGAGGTTCTTGCATCCCCAACACACTCTGAGTCTACACTCATTGTTTTGCTCCCTTAAGAGTAAATGAAATCCTACACATCGAACTCAGCAATACAGGCCATGGGATCAGTGCCTGTAAATCACCACTGCTATGGTCGGACCTGTGCAGAAGCTGTGAGTGCAGACACACCCTAAATTACTGCCCCAACCAGAGCCTCAAAAAAGACACAATTAAAACTGCAGTAAATAAACCAGAATACAATTAGACAGGGAGTATTTACAATACTCAGTATCTGAGAATAATTCTTTCATATTCTTGTTCACCCTGAAAAGATTTTGGCCAAAAATCAAGACAACAAGGAGCATCTCAGAATAGACCTATTTTAACGTGCATTCTAAGACACATCCTAAGTTACTCAGAAAAATAATCTTGTTGGAAATCAACTAAGTGTTTTACAGTCATATAGTTTATTCTGAAAATTAAAAGGATAAACTAAATTTAACACACTCTTAAATGAACATAAGCAGCTAGTAAAAAAACTTTCACTATTTTATATAAATTAGTTAAAACAAACCCACAAAAATAGAAAGCAACACATCACAGTTTGTTGCCAATTAGCAATATGATATACTAAGACTGTGAGCATACACTATGCATGTAGAGTCCAACAAACCACTGCTTTCAAGGAAGTTCTAGAGCTTCTTTTTTGAAATACATGAGATAATTAACAATTTTTGAATGGAAGACTGAAAGTTGTTTTCCACACTAACTCAGATACAATGTGTACTCTTACATATAAAATAAAGTTAACTCTGGATACAGAAACAGAAAATGCTGTATTATGTTGAGGGCCTAATTATTTGACTTTTTATTTAGTTTTGGTCTGCCTGGCTTTTTTAAGTCTGAGATACATTTACAAGAAGAATTACAGACCTTCCAGTGGCTGGAAAGGCCTTGACTTTCATTAAGAAAACTAAACCCAAAACAACTTCAGATGCTTTATTCATGGAGAATCAACATTTCCTCAATTGCCTGCAAAACTCTCTATTCTAATTAAATAATTTTAATGCTGAGTTTTCAATTGCAAGAGACACAATTATTCAAATAAAACATATTTGACACCTTCTCTACATAGGATGGTTTTCTATGCTAGACAATTGTCTCACATCTTAGTTAGAGAAGCACAGTGTATTGGTATGACCATACAAGTAAATACACAAAACTATTAGAAATCTCAGTTTGTATAATTCTTTTACATTTTTCTTTTTTTTACAAAAAGCTGAAAGTTTCAAAAATGGTAACTACTCGAATGTAAGTTTGATGTACATTTCTACTTACATCTTCAGCTTTCGAACCTTGATCCTGCAAAGATTTTTGTAGTTCTTCAACCTGGGACTGTACTTCCAGAAGTCTCTGATTTACCAGTCTAGGAAAGAGTTAGTATTTGTTTTTCAGAAAACAAACATACTGCAAGAGGAAGTCTCAGATTTTTAGTGTCCAGTGTTTTCAGATCATCTACACAAAAAATGCAATACTGTAAATTACGCACAAAAAATTTACAGCAGTAGTTAGAGCTTACAGCAGCTCCAGAAATTATAAAATCCAGATGTTCATCCAGAGCATTTTCATATTCTTCAAGGACAACATAAATGCATGCAGAAACCATTTCCACATACATGAAAGAAGACCTTTTAACAGTCAGTTTTACTGTGCGAGAGCTGCTAGTTTATGCTTTCACACCGGGAAAGAACCCTACAAACCCGTAGGCTGGAAGCGATGTCCACAGGTTGCCTAGATCCAACCTCCTCCTTAAAGCAGGTACACTTACAACAGATTGCTGGGAACCACATCCAGTACCATGTTTGGACACTTTTAAGGACAAAGGTCTAAAAGTCTCTTTCGGCTTCTCTTCTAGAGCTCAGACCCATACCCTGTATTTTGTCTGTTGCCTCTTGTCCTTCCGCTAATAATCTCTTGAGAATAGCCCAAATCTGTCTTCTTTCTGCCTTCCCATCAGGTAGATGCAGATCACAGTACAATCTCCTCTATGTCATGTTTTCTTTGGCCTGGATAAACCCACAGTTCTTAGTTCTATCCCAGCGATCACACATTCCAGTGTCTCTCACCTTAGCAGTATTCTGCTGCACTCCTATACATCCACATCTCTCTGGCACTGGGGAATCCAAAATTACACGCTCTGTCCAGATGTGATATCATAACTACTGATGAGAGGGGAACAATCATTTTCCCAGACTGACTGCCTGCACCTCAGTGAGGATAATCTAGACCACATCAACTGCAAGGTCCACAGATAACACATCCTCCTTTGCCAACCACTAGGACCCCAAGGCTTTTGCAGCAGAGCTGCTTCACAGCCAGAAACAGGGCTCCCATCAGTTCATTTCTCTGGACTGTTGAGCTCCTCTGAATAACAGCTTTCCCTTTCAGGACATCCAAAAGTGGTAGCATTCTCTAATTTGCTGAGAGTGTAGCCTCTCTCATCAATGAAGTTGTTAATAAAGGTGATGAACACTGCTGGTCCTGGTACCGATGACTGAAGAACTGGTTGCCAGTTGGGTTTGATTTCACTGACAATACTACTTTGGGCTCAGCTGTCCAATCACCGTCCTATCAATTTTTTTGCTTACTTTACTGTCCACTTATTTAGTTTATATCTCATCATTCCAAACATAAGGATACCATGGGACACTTTATTAAAGGCTTTGCTAAAGCTAAGCTAAGTACCATCCTCTGTTTCACGCTTCTTCACATGTGCAGTCATCTCATTGTCAAGACAACTGGATTAGTTAGGCATGATTTGCTCTGAATAAATTCATGCTGACATTTCCCAATTACTTTCCTGTCCCTCATGTGGCTGGAAACAGATTCCAGATGGACTTGCTTTGTGAAATTTCCAGAAAGCGAGCTGCGGCTGACCAATCTCTGTAGTTTTTCATGCTCCTTTTCTTGCCCTTCTTGAAGGTAAGTGCAGTATTTACCTTTTCTCAGGCTTCAGGCACCTCCCCCAGTTGAAGGGGAAGATAGGGGAAGATTAGATATAGAACAGACTCGAAACTTAGATAGAAAGCAGCCTTGCTATCAGCCAAATACTGTGGCATGCTCAGATGCACTCTGTCTGGTCCCACAGATGTCTGTATGCTGATTGGCTCAATCCAGCAGGGTCAGCTAGAGCAGGCTGCCCAGGAACATGTTCTCTTGAGTTTTAAATATCTACAAGGATGGAGACAACCTCTCTCGGCAACATACTCCAGTGTTCAGCAACCCTCACAGTGAAAAAAGAAAAGTATGTTCTTACATTTAGATGAAATACAATGTGTTTAAGCTCTGCCCACAGCCTCTTGCCCTGTTACTGAGTATTATTGACTGACAAGAGTCTATCTCCATCTTCTTTAGACCCTCCCATAATACAATTTGATAAGATACATTGATAAGATCTTAGCTAAGCCTTCTCTTTTCCAGGCTACACAGTCTCTATCCCTAAGACACTGCAGTCTTGTAATCACATCCCTTGTGGTCTTTCATAGGACTGACTCCATTAACCAAGTCTTTCTTGTCCTGAGGATGCCTTAGGAAAGTCAACTGAAACAGAGGACAAAATTTCTTACCTGTTTTCTGTCTCCAGTTCATTCTTCCGTAAGTTTGCATCATCAAGAAGGCTCTGCAACAAGGCAATTTTCTCATTGTCAGAACCTTCTTGGTTCAATTTTAACATCTTGTTTTCATGCTGAAGGCGAATGAGTTTCTCCCTAAACACATAGAACACAATTTTGTAGAAAAAAGAATGCAAATATCTATAACAAAGAAAACAGTTTACCATAGGAAGTAAAACAGTAACATAAAATCATCTTTTTAAGGGAGATGGCTGCAACAATAATCATGTCTTCAAACCCGCAAATACAAACCTAATTTAAGGAGTTGTAATTGCAGAATGCAGAACACAAGGAAATTACCTCAGTGCCCCTATCAGATCTCAGAGTACAGCTCAACAGATTCATAGGGAGAACACAGAGAATACAAAACTTAATACCAAGTGTGAAGAAAGACTGTAATCTCAGCTGTCACTGAACTACTGCATAAACCTGAGCAAGTCACTTCAACCCTTGGTCTGTTTACACAGAATCACAGAATCATTTGGGTTGAAAAGACTCTTAAGATCATCAAGATCCAACATAAACCCAGCACTGCCAAGTCCACCACAGAACCACGTCCCTTAAGCACCACGTCTACACATCTTTTAAACACCACCAGGGATGACGACTCAATCACTTCCCTGGGTAGCCTGTTGCAATGCTTGATAACCCCTTCTGGTGAAGAAATGATTCCTAATATCCAATCTAAACCTCCCTGGCACAGCTTGAGGAAAAAAGACCAACCCCCACCTCATTACACTCTCCTTTCAGGCAGTTGTAGAGAGTGATAAGGCCACCCCTGAGCTTCCTTTTCTCCAAGATAAACAACTCCGCTGCTCCTCATAGGACTCAACTCTCTAGGCCCTTCTCCAGCTCCACTGGCCCTTCTCTGGACACACTCTAGCACCTGAATGTCCTTCTTGTAGTGAGAGGGCGCAAAACTGGACACAGAACTTGAGGTGTGTCCTCACCAGTGCCAAGTATGGGGGACAATCCCTGCCCTGGTCCTGCTGGCCACTCTAGTGCTGATACAGGCCAGGATGCCATTGGCTTTCTTGGCCACCTGGGCACTCAACAGTTCATGTTCAGCCAGCGGCCAACCAACACCCCTAAA
>VZTF01003562.1:235794-295925 GCA_013397755.1 Cnemophilus loriae | reverse complement strand
TTCCTCTGCAGAGCCTTCTGACCCTCCAGCAGATCAACAGTCCTGGGTAACCCAGAATATTATTATAATTATAATATTATTATATTATTATAATAATAACCCACATCTATCTATGCCCAAAACTGTTACTCTCTTAGTGCAGCTGGAAAACAGAATGGCAGGGCAGGGGCTGGCGGGTACCCCAGGCTCTTTAAAACTTGAAGCACTCAGGCAGAGTCACTCTCTGCCCACTTTGCCTGCCTCATGGTTCTTTCTTGCCTCTACTTGCTCCAGTAGCAAATTGAGAAGCTCTATTTTGCGATCAAAAACCGTTTCACAGTGAATTTTGCAACACCTGTCTGCAGCCACTCCCTCAGCACCCTTCAGTGGATCCCACCCAGCCTCATGGACTTGGAGGTGTCTAAGTGGCATAGCAGGTCATTAGCTGTCTCCTCCTGTATTGTGGAGGCTTTACTCAGCTTCTTGCATCTGTCTTCCAGATCAGTGGTCTTACTCTTAAAGACTGTGGCAAGGAAGGTTTTAAGTAGATCAGCCTTTTCCTTGTCCTTTACTGGTATGGTTCCTCTTGCACCCAATAAGGGATTGAGATTATCCTTAACTCTTATTTAATTCTGAATGTATTTATAGAAACATTTTTTATTGTCTTTTATTGGCAGTAACCAGAATAAGATCTAGTTGGGCTTTGGCCTGTCTAATTTTCTCCCTGCATAACGGCACATCTCCGTAGACCTCCTGAGCGGCTTTGCCCCTTCTTCTGAACACGATACAATCCTTTTTATCCTGAGTTCTGGCCAAAGCCAGTCTTCCTGATGGCTCATCATCTGGCACATGGAGACAGCCTGCTCCTGAACCTTTAACACTTCCTTCTTGCCCTCCCAGCCTCCATTGCCCTTCAGCACTGACTTTCAAGCAACTCTGCCAACCAGACCCCTAAACAGGCCAAAGTCGGCCCTCTAGAAGTCCAGAGTGGAGGTTCTGCTGGCCTCTCTCCTTAATTCTCTGTGAATCAAAAATTCTCTCATTTGATTCTTACTCATAAATACTCAACTCTTTCGGTACCATTGTCAAGCTCCAGACAATCAAGACAGGGCAACAACAAGAACCTTTTTCTAATATCCAACCTAAATGTTCCCTGACACAAATTCAGACCATCCCTTAGGTCCTGTCACTGGTCACAACAGAGAAGAGATGAGTGTCTCCCCCTCCTCTTCCTCTCATGAGGAAGTTGGAGACCACCATAAGATCTCCCCTCAGTCTCCTCATCTCCAGGCTGACCAGACCAAGTGATCTCAGCTACTCCTTATACAGTTTTCCCTCAAGGCCCTTCAGCATCCTTGCGGCCCTCCTCGGGATGCTAAGAGCTTTATGTCCTTCTCATATTGTGGCACCCAAAACTGCACACAGGACTCTGCCCCACTGCAGAGCACAGTGGGACAATCCCCTCCCTTGCCCGGCCGGCGATGCTGTGCCTGATGTCCCCAAGGACACAAATGGCCCTCCTGGCTGCCAGGGCACTGCTGACTCATGTTCAACTTGCTATTGACTATTGTAAAGGTTAGTAAAACAACACATGCATTAGCTTACTTTATTTCAGGAGTAATGNTCTCCAGGCTGACCAGACCAAGTGATCTCAGCTACTCCTTATACAGTTTTCCCTCAAGGCCCTTCAGCATCCTTGCGGCCCTCCTCGGGATGCTAAGAGCTTTATGTCCTTCTCATATTGTGGCACCCAAAACTGCACACAGGACTCTGCCCCACTGCAGAGCACAGTGGGACAATCCCCTCCCTTGCCCGGCCGGCGATGCTGTGCCTGATGTCCCCAAGGACACAAATGGCCCTCCTGGCTGCCAGGGCACTGCTGACTCATGTTCAACTTGCTATTGACTATTGTAAAGGTTAGTAAAACAACACATGCATTAGCTTACTTTATTTCAGGAGTAATGATTTCTGCTGCTAAACTGTCTGAAGGCTCTTGTCTTCCCAGAGGCATCAATCCTGAGTAAGGAAAAGCACATGACTTAGTTTCGTTACATGACAAGAAGCAGACATTGCTCTAGAAGTTTTAGACTACTGCTAGATAATGTAAAATGACACAAAGACAGGCTACAGCAAGACTGACAGACAAGTACCACTTCATTTGGTGAATCATTACTTCTGATTTCATCCATTCTGAAGAAATAATGTTGCAATTTATTTTCTGCTCATTATCTTATCTAAGAACTACAAAGGTACACAGGATTACACATACAAATTAACTACAACACAAGAAACATCATGAGAAAATATCTCTCTAAAGAAAATAATGTTACTACACAGAAATCAGATATACATTATAAAAATATCCCACTGGAGAGGAGACTAAAATTTCTGATTGACTGAAATAACATTTGAAGCTTTTGCTTGCTTATGAAGCTGTGAAGAGTTGAAGAAGTTTTCAGTGCTGATTTTAGAGGAGCTTAAATTTATTCTGTGCTAAAGAAAAGCATATTCAATACTCTACAGAAAACTCCTGTGAACTTTAGAAAAGAGGCACTTAATCTCCTTATTTGTCCTTTACCTGTAGTGGTGAGTTGACCCTCCTGAGCTTGTACACATCTAAGTTCTTCAATAGTTTCTTTCAAAGAATCCCTTTCTGTTCTTAATCTCTGGATAATTGGAAAGAGAATGAATATCAGTCTTGGCAGTACAAATCCATCTTTCATAGCCTTCAAAATATTAAAAATAATTTAATGCGACTCTAGAAATTACTTTCAAATTAAGGTATCTCAGTCTATTTCATAACAGAATACATGTTAGTATTGTATATTCCACAGGAAACAGTGGTTTGGGTTTTTTATTTGGGAGAAGGATTGCTGATCTTATTGGACTAAAAATGGCAGGGTACAAGCTTACAAAATCAAGATATTAGTGACACAAAGTTCTGGTACCACGTAGTAAACAGTAGCCACTGGGGCCACTCAGCTGTTTTCCCTTTCTTTTCATTGGGGCTGATTCCAAGGGAAATGGAAGTCCACTGAGAGACTATAGATTTTTCCCTCACCATGAATCCAAGATTCAGCCAGGAGTGAAATAAGGAGCAGGTAAGTACAGGGTCAACATAACAAACAAACTGCTTTTACTTCATTTTGTTTGTCTTTCACCAGTGAAAGTGCAAGCGGCACTTCCATATCCCATTCCTCCTGTATGTCAGCTGGCCTTGTCAGTCACTAGCATCTTGGCTATAAAGGAAACCTAATTGCTTAAGACTCGGTCCAAACAGAACTGAAGAACAAGACTAGATCACCTTGGGATCCAGACAGATGTGCTATTCTGTAGCATCAAGCAAATACTCTTTCAATTTGGCACAAATACCCTTCTGGCAAAAAAATGAGAATCTACAGATAGCACCAAGTTTTTGTCCTGAATGTTGCCAAGAGTCAAAAAAAAAGAAAGAAATTGGCCACTATGTAATGATCCAAGTTGTAGTTTGCTTCAAAATCAGACATGTTCGGTATTACTAAATGGTCCAGGACAGAGCTTGCCTCTGTGTAGGTGCAGAGTTGTGTTGGCTGACAGCATTTCATTTTACTAACAGTTGATTGCCAAATGCCAGAATATTTAACTGACTAGAAAAAGCTCTAGGGCTTCACTGGTACAAGCAGCTCAATAATTATCTTAGTACTTATAACACACCACAGAGGCAGAATTCCAAGCTACTTTGATGAAGATATCAAACACTACCATGCTTTGCCAGAGCATAAAGAAAATGATAAAATCAATTTCAGTAACTTTCCAAAATATAACTGACAAGATACCACTACCTAGCTTGAGACCTGTCATGAGCTACCTTACTGATACGTATTGACAGCAGAGAACAGAAGGAATAGGTAATACAGACAGTGAATCATTAAACTCCCGTGATTAGAGACTTCTAGCTGTAATTTACTTCTCGGAGGTGCATATCCATTCAAGAGAATGTACTTAAAAACAACATCCAGCTCAAAAAAATGCTATTTGCCAGGGGGTAAAACAGAAAACTGTATGACAATGGCCTGCAATTCAGATCCTTTGTGCAAGATGAAATGGTCCACCGAGCCATGGATAAGCCACAGAAACAACTTTACCATTGTTCAACATAAAAGAACTGGAAAAAAAAATAAATTTAAAAATAAAAAGCAGGAAAGAAAGCCAAAGCACAATACCAATACAGTTATTATGAGCATTCCAGCCTGATTGGAAGGTCAGATGGAAGTGATGTGAAGGTCAAGTGTCCACCGCAGCTTGAAAATTTAATAAAAAGTGGAAATCAATGGCCTATGAACATAAAGTAACTGCAAACTTTCGGTTCAAATGGTATTTAAGTGCTGGGCTTGGAAATCTTGGAAATCACTGGACATGAAATATGACTGTTGAGGAAACAGCCTACAGAGCTCCCAACAGTTGGATCAACAGGCTTGTAAATAAAACATGGCTAAGAAACTGCTAGCTTCAATTGCTGACTTTGGTTTTAGGTAGTTTGAGGCACTTGCATATACATTTCTAAGAAATAAACTGAAATGAACTGTTGGGAATGACAGTGTGTAAGAGAAGTCTGAAGGATCAGTCTCGGCAAGAGAGGACAGAGCAATTAATCACAGAATCACTAGCAGCAAACGACACAAGAGGAAGGGGATAGATTGGTATCTACCCTGTGTGTTCCACACTGGCAGTACAAGAGAGGTCAACATGGAGCTGTCATAAAAGGTGAGACTGCCACAAAGTACACTTCCCTCTACACAGCTAGTTAGCCTGCTGCTACATTAGCAATGGCTCCACAAAGAGAAGCATGCTGATGGTACCTCAAAGAATGCCTTAGGAAAAAAAAGCAACGGGAATTTAGTTCTGGGATGATACTGCAGAAACCCTGTTGTAAATAACTTTTCAAAATATGTAATAATTACCCTGGGTATTTATTAACCTTCTCATGGTAAATTGTCAGGAAACAACTTCAGCTGACAAATACGAAGGCTTTTCCTCTTAAAAATGAGTTGCATATGTTTTTGTACAGTCACTTTATTCCACGCTGTACAATTCTTAGGTTCAAAAAGTATCTTGTACACAAACACTGGAAAATTTTAGACGAAAAAAGACTTCCTAATTGAAAAAGATGGCTAACTATAATTACCATATCTCTGCGTTATAAAGGATACAAAGTTGCTATTGTTACTAACAAAAAAATAACACCTTGGCACTTACATCTTTTTCTTTTTGGAGGCTGTCTACTTTTTCTCTCAGTCGTTTGCATTCATAATCTAATTTATCAGCTTTCTTGGATTCTTCAGATAACCTGTTTTGTAGTTCAACTGCCTGTGAGAACAAGAATCAATAATGTGTCTGCAAATGTTAAAACAAAATACACAAGACAAAGTAGCCAATTACAATGCACCACAAGTCACGTTGTAAAACAAGTGAAATAGTTATTTATAGGACATACTAGAAACTGCTTTCATCAGTTGTTCTGTGTTTCAGCAAAATAAAAAGCATTCAAATATTAGGTCTCAGTGCAAGCAAAAGATAGAAAAAATGTGAAGTACATCTAAAACAAGAATTTAAGCTCAAGCAAGGTTTACAGAAAAAAAGCTATGTTGTTCCAGGGATCAAAAAGCTTAGGAACAGAAGAAAAATCTTTCTGCATTCTGAAAAGCCTAGTAAAAAGAAAAAAAACTCTGAAGGAAGCCAATTATCTACACCTTTCGTTACCTTTATTTCATAAGCCTCACTCAGAATTCAACTACTAGTTTATGCAGCCAGGTAACATTCCCTAACCTGAGATTTCCTAATAATTTTTAATACGCTAACAGAGAGATTCAGCCAAAGGCTCCAAACAGTTTTCTTTATTTCAGTAAGAAACACTGCTAACAAAGCCACATGTATGCTTTCAACTACAGATCAGTAAAGAGCTCTTAAAATTAAGTGAGCAGAAATCTGAAAGCTGAGCACAACAGAAGGTAAATCAGTGAAGTCTTGTCTTTTCAAAACTCTCAGCCTTTACTAGCAAAGATTCATGCCGAGAAGACTAGTGAAGCTCATAATGCAGAGAGCATGGAAGCAAATAACCTAAATAAAGACTGACCTGCAAATACAAAAGCTGAATGAAGACTCAGCTAAAGACCTACAGCTTCTTCTGAAGCAATTTATAAGAAGACTTTTTCATGGCTTTTAGATTACAAAGGAAGTGACTAAAGCATTAGCTATACCTACATTAAGATTCCCCCGTGGTTCTAATTGCCTTTTATTTTCAACGTGTACAACCATAGCAAAGTAACTACAAGGCCTAAAATATGCATGGTCTTAAGCCTTAGAAAAGGACCTCACTGCTGTTGTTCTTAAATTAAAGGCTGCAAAACCAGCACAGGCCTGCATTTTCTGAGATTAAAGAAATGAAAATGTTAGATACGAAAACACTTCATTTTTCAGATGTGACATCCATCACTGGGGCTATCAGAATAACTGCAGGTATAACAAAAAAACTGCAGGCCTTCACCAGTGATTGTGCCACCACTTCCAAAACATGAGAATTTCCACCTCAAATGGAAACAAATGCATTCATGTTTGTAATCATGCTAAGGTAATGTTATGTAGAAAAACACTGCAGGAAATAAGTTTGTCTTGAATTAGGACTTGTGAGTGTACAGAAAAACATATAGTTTCATGGTAATGCAGACGATTAAAAAAAAATGAACCGCCATCACATTTACTAAGCATTATCTGTGTGTGGAATGAGTAAAGCAGGAATCTTGCAACAAAGTAAAGCAAGACATACTGTTAACTATGTATCAAAATGCACATGCACAAAGGGGCTGAATTAAAATTACAAAAAAAATTATCCTGCAATCTTCACATTTGAAATTCTTTATGCCGAAATAAAGTTTCTTAGAAAAGAAAGTTGTGCTTGATCTCAGAATAGTGAAAACAAAACACCACCACTCAACTTCACCTCACAGAGACTGCTCTGTGCAGTGAAGATGCAATTTCCTTGCAGATTACTATATGAATTTGAATCAACCACTTTCATCTGCATAGCACAATGATTCCAGTCCAAAGAAATAACTCTCTAATGGCGTCCTCGTGAGTGGGGTTGGATCCTCCAAACACCAGACAAGAAATATTCTATTACAGGAGCATACTAGCGCTCAGCAGTGACGTAACACCACAAGCCTTATATCTGGCTTACTTCTGATAGCACAATTCAGGATTCCCAGAAAAATAATTTTGTGGCTTATGAGTCACAGGCGGGTCTCAAAAGGAGCCCAGTCTTACAGACACTGAAGACAAACACACTGAGTGTTCATTTTGAGACACCATAGTTGGGTGAAGAAAACACATCTGCCACAGGACACCTGAGGCTTATTCCAGTCTCAGCCAGTGAACAGTTTTGCACCAAACAACAGCTCATCATACAGGAAATCCTACCCATAAAATACAGGGAATAATGTAGAAAAGGAGTACTTCAGCAGCACAAATTACGGGATTGGCTCTTCCAAAATCCTTTTGGTTGGTGAAATAAGAAGAATCAATTGCAGATGTTGAGGTTATACAACAGTATCACACACTCAGCTGTTGGGTTGCCAGTAAACTTGATATTACTCATGTGTAGAAGGCCATTCCTTTCTACATTTACTTTACTCTTTGTCCTCTTGGACAGTTTTTCTTGCACAAGTTCTTTTCTTCTGGTAAAATCATTTGGGCTGTATTTAAAATTAGCCCACATAGGCTGAAACTAGTTGTTTTAAACACTGAGATGGCGAAGTGCAGGGAAAAAGTCTATTAAGTCTTATGGAGACACATTGCTCCTGGGCTTTCAATACTGTTAGTGCTTGTTTCTGTACTTTATTCTATTGTAAACATACAGGAACCCCTGTGCTGTGATCATTCCATCACGCAGAAATACAGAGCAGCCACTACTGCTTTAATGAATCATGCCCTGTCTAGCCCAGTAACAAGAATACCAGAATGATATTGTGTCCCTGTAGTACAGAAGCAGAAAGAAGATTAAGCACATCTTCCATCTTTACAGAAACAGCATCACATGGCACTTGGATAAGCAGGAGGATAAACAGGTGCCTTTCACTCCACAGAGTGCGCTGGTGACACAATTTGTACTCCACTAGGTGCATAAAAACAACAAGGATGACATGTGTCCTTCTCTCTCCTTAAGTGGAAAAATTCAGATGTATAAGACAAACTAGGATCTTAAAAAAAGGGGTTATTTAACCACAGGAACAACTTACCTCAGCTGTAGTATGTTCCTCACTGCTGGAAAATTGTAAATGAAAAGTGGATACTTTTTCTGAAAGGAGAGCCTCTAATCCAAGGCCCGCTACTGAATATGAACTTGGAATCATTTGAGGGAAAAAAACCAAAACACTTAACATTTGTTGAGTTTTTAAGTGCAAGAAATACTGCTTTTTGAGAAAGTAACATGAACTTGTAGTAATGACAAGAATTTCAGGAAAGGAGGACAAAGGTAGTAGAACATAGAAGTCTTCTCAACAGGAGTTGTTTTTTTCATAGTTTTTTTTACTTCAAGGTATTAGCCACGTTATGAAGACAAAGTGCTAAACAATACAGAGTACTATTGCATTGATGATGCCTGTCCTCACCTGTCTCTTGTATGTTTCCAGCTGACTGCGTGCTGCATTGGCCTTCCTTAGTTCTTCCTCCAGGCTCACCGTATTTTGCATGTACATTGTATTCTTTTCTTCTAACAGCTTCACTTGCCGCCGCAAATCACCCAGATCCTCCAATTTCTTTTTGTATGACTCTACCTGGCTTTCTAACTTGGCTACTTTATCAGAAGAATGCCTGAAGGGAGAGATTCGTACCAAATTTGAACTCTGAAAACTAACAAAATTAACAGAATTTAAAATGCTTCCTCACTGTTTTTTCTTAATGCAGAAGACATTCTGAGACATCATGGGGAGAGCAATAAAGCAATCATATCCTCTTATTGCTGATGTTTTCTCTTTTAAATTGCCTGTTCTCTTCACAGAACTATTTGTCAACTCTAAGACCCGTTGCTGATGGTTCTTTTAGACCTTATCCCTCTTCCTAACACAACTTTCTTATCTGCTAAAATAATAGTTAAAACAACCTCACTCCCACCATTTTCCCTTTCAATTCTAAATTATCTTCTGTCTTAAATTTTTCAAGGGTAAAGAAGAAAAGGTTCTGCCCTTCAATTCGTTTTAATGATAGCCAGGAATAAAATCATAAAGATCCATCTCCTAGGCAAATTGTACTTGGTGACATAGAAGCACCATAACAGTTCTAGAACTGGATTCCTTCTTAAAAACAAAGGTAAAATGAAAAAGAAACACCAGGCTTCATTCACTGTTTTCAGAGTTTTATCAACCCACCTGCTGCTCTGCCAAGACAGCAATGGACATCACCTCCCCCAACGACCTCTGCTACTATTACTGTCCCCAGTTTCATTTTAGAATCAACCAATTTACAGACCCAATTTCCTGTGAAATCCAGGAAATCTCTTGCTGAATTGATGGGTCAGTTTTTGGGACACTGAGGCAAGCCAGCTCTGTTTAATCCACAGTGAGGTGCCGGGCATCTCTCTTGGGAATTGCTCTTTGAACCCATGCCACCCACACAGTTTATACAGCCTGACGGGTTCATTCCTTATATTAATGACAGAAGGGATAAAGACAGATAGCTTTGGTAGAAGGCTGCTGGTGAGTTAGGAATCGCAGTATTAAATTAGCCTTGCTGAAGAGAATGGGTAACTGTTCTGAATAACCCACAGCAGCAAGATGACAATACTGAAGGAATATGCTCCATAGTAAACGTAGTTGTCCCACCCTATAGACCCCTAGTATCATCAAATCATGACAATTTTCGTTGCTAAAATCCAGTGGGAATGGGAGTTACAACAGATGTTCATATTAACATTATACGATAAACCAAAAGCACCACCCAAAGTCTGAACAATGAAAACCCAGGAAAGGAAATGGCCTAGTTTTCTGATGAGAACAGATGGCCAAGACATGATGAAGGTGAATACTGCGTACTCAAAGAGACCAGTGAGTGCCCTGTTATAACCATAAATCGGCATAGAATTACTAAGTTTACTAATAGTTATTGATTAGGTACACAATAAACAACTATTTTACCCAAGTAGAATTGTGTGTTGGCCTGTGTACCTAAACTGGAGGATCCAAAGAATCTTGGCATTGAAAGTGTTTAATATTTAAGTTATTTAAACAAAAGATAATGTTGATTAAGTACACAAATTCTATAGATTAAAAGGTAGTAGTTAAAAAGGTGTTAATGGAGCAAAATTTACCTGAGTACATCTATCTCATCCTTCAAAGACTGAGCCTCCTCTGCCAGTGTAGTAAGCTCTTCTGTTTGTTGTCTCAATTCCACAATTTCCTTTTCTAGTTCTTCACAGCGTATTCGATAGTCATCTTTGGCAGCCTCTAACCTGCAGGAAAGAAAAAAACCCCAGAAAATAATTTCTCATCCTGAGCCACAGTTACCTTTCCTTATCATCATGTCCTCCAAGAACACACGAAATCGCCTCCTGCTGCAGTGAAGGAAAACAACCACTCAATGTGCATATTCAAAATGTAAAAGCAGATTGACTTTATCGATGCTCCCAATTTAATATCAGTCTTTGCACCTGAAAATTCACAAGGTAACGTATGTTCTCATAAAGACAAAACCTGAGGTTTTCTTCTAAAACCGTAGTTTATCACAATGGAAGCTAAAGGAGAAATTTTCATCTTTTTTCCTCTTGGGACATACAGAGTTTGAACATGACAGCTTTATTCTAATATTCTGTTCAGCATCTACCTCCAACAATACTGACCTGATCGTAAGATGTTATAAATGCCGTAAATCTCTCATGGTAGTGGCTTTATTTATCTACTCATAAAGAACCTGTGCATGCCCAGTATGTCTGGAGAACCAGGT
The DNA here is from genome assembly GCA_013397755.1 of Cnemophilus loriae. Lineage (NCBI taxonomy): Eukaryota > Metazoa > Chordata > Aves > Passeriformes > Corvidae > Cnemophilus > Cnemophilus loriae. The sequence continues at coordinate 284,978 of VZTF01003562.1, read as the reverse complement.
TATCTAGTTAGCAAGTAAAGAACTCCGATCAAAGTTGTTGAACTCTTGCAGACAGTATGCACAGGCAAAGCTCCATTAACCTGGCAGTGAACAAAGGGAATAACTAACCCTTTAGAAATTTTGTCAAAGTATTTTGAATGAATGGAAGAGGACACAACCTGGAACAGAGTCCTACTGTGATTTTGCTCAGAAATGAAAACAAAAACAATTCAGGATAGGATATAAGGGCATTAGGAAAAAGAAAGTCAAGGAGTTCAAAAAAATCTACAAGAATGGAGACAAGAGAAAATCTTTAAGTCATCTAAACCAGAAACAACAAAGATTTGGACCATGACAGACCAGAACAGTCAACATGCAAAGACTAGGAGGAAAAGCGGTGTACCGCACTGGGCACCAGTTAAGCTGTACATATGTCCTGCTTGATCAGGTAGAGCTGGAAGCAACACATAAAAATTGCCAGTAGAAGCCACATAATATGAAGACAAGGGACTGAGGTAAAGGAGACTAGGAATGAGCCTCACATATGAAAATGGTTTAGAATGACCTTCAGAACCTGCAACTACAGTAACAGGCAGTGCAGATATCGAACATGGGGACAAAATCTGTTCAAACACTAATCGATACCAGACTCAGGTAGGAATCACTGCAGAGCATGGAGACGAATCAGAAGAGATAAAAGGGGACATTATTGCTACTTTATTCATTTACATGGTAGATGTATAATAAGAAGAAATCCAGGCACGAGTTGTTGTGAAAGAGAAATACTGAACGTTTTTCAAGGAACTGATGGAAGATATTATGTCAGAATAAGCAGGAAAGGAGGCTTAGCAAGAGGAATTGGAAAAATGGCAAAACAGACAAAAAAAGGAAAGTAACATGGCATACATTGTAAGAATTGGAAAAGGGCAATGAGAAGAAGATAGCAAAAGAAAATCCGGCAGTGTAAAGAAAGAAATACCATAATTTCACTCACAAAGGAGAGGGAAAGTATGGCAAAGAGAATGAAAAAGTGATGGTGAAGTGAACCAGCTTTTTTTAGCAGAATAGGCTTACATAGCCTGAAAGCAACAGTCAAAAGGACCGGGAAGGATATTTAAAGAGGAACTGTACTTTCAAATATTGGGGAAATGTAAATGAAATGCAGAACTCATATATGGATAATCTCCATCTTTCATCATCTATGAAATCTGTTTCCAAATTCAGAGGAGGACATATTTTGCTATGCATATAATGCCACCAGCAGTACAGCCTGTAGCAAACTTTCATCTAGGAATTACTAGACCTTAAAAATACAATCAGAATAATTCGCATAAAGGAATGCATGCTACTTTTCATTCTCACTGACTTTGCAAAACATGGGTGAAATGACTGCACACAAACAATCCAAAGTAACTCACAGTAGAGTGACACATAAAGCACTTCAGCATTAAGAAACTGTGCTTTTTTTAATGCTGGACTTTGTAAAGAGTGAAAATATAACATATACATCACTTTAAAAACACTACTACTGTGGTTATACACCATCCATTATACAAATTCACATTTGCAGCGGAATCAGAAGTATCTAAGTCACCTCTACTGCCAGCTACAAACAAACAACCTAACCAAGTGTAGCTTTTCTACCTGAATGTTTCCTCTTGGAGCTGTTCTAGTTGTGTCTGCAGCTGCAGGTGTCTACGACCTGCAGGACTGTTGGGATCTTCAATAGAATCAGATTGATTTAAACGTTCCATCAAAATCTGGTTCTCGGCAAGCAGGCTGCTCTTCTCCTCTTGGAGGGCTGCAACCTGTTGTAATAAAAGTATGAACAGGACTAATTAACCTACCCAGGTACAGAGAGCAGTATTTTTTCCTGTTCATAATAAAGTATCAACACAAGAGCCCACAAACAGAAACATGCAGGCTTCACTAATCACATATCACAAGAACACACTGTATCATTTAATAGGTATTCAATTGCTATGTGATGTAACCAACATATTGCAACATTAGGGGCAGAGTTACCACTCAGGAAACATAATTACTCTTTTATGCATGTCATATGAGCATTTAAAGAAAAAGTCTTTTTTATGACAGAAAGTAACTTCATTATAATAAAATCTGCATATTTTCCCAAAAAACAAATAAAACTAGCTCTCCCCAGTAAGGGCCATCTCCAAGCAGGCCTGAACCGGGAACACAGTCCCAAAGATGACTCAGTTTCCACTAACACTGTGAAAACAGGTAGTAGTGCAAAGAACTCAAAGTGCTCCAAGATCTGGAACATGGGTTCATACATAAACCATGACAAACAGATCAGCTTTATTAATTCCAACAGTTACTGAACTGCAAGAAACCTGAATTAATCTTTCAAAGTAGGGTTGCAATAGCAATGCCTTTCAGGGCTCCCCCTTCACACTCCTCAAGTCTTCCAGACGAGTACTGATTTACTTACAGTAAGACTTAGGTTAAACTGATACAGATTTAATGGTCTACAGCAACTTCTGACTGGGATTTAACTGCTAACTGGAACTGTTACAGCAGCAAAACTTGTATTAATTCTCTATGGCAAGAGTTTTACCACACAGCTCAAATCCTTCCTAGCTGAATGAACAAAAGTTTTGCTAGTATGAATCATCTTAATACTGGCAACACGGCAACAAGGTAAGAAAACAATAACATTCATTCTGCTGGCATAAGTGAAAATAAAATAATCATTGTGTCATTTTCATCTCCCTTCTAAAAATTATATTTCAACACTCTAGTACTTATTTTCAGCCACCTAAAAGTTAACACATCTTTTTCTCACTTCAAAATTGATATGGCCTCTATAGCGAACTTACCTGCATATCTAACTCATGACATCTCTGGGCAATTTCTTCTTTTGTTGCAAGAGCTTCATTTAATTCTTCTGTAGTTTTCTTCAGCTACCGTAAACAACAAATGTTTACATTTTCATCACTCTCAGTAATCCATTTAAAAATATTCTGAACTAGACGTCTGTAAAATTATTTTTACATTTAGGTAATATATTAAATTTTTAAAAAACTAAGCAATTCTGCTTGTATAAAGAAAAAAAGAAGTAGATGTGAATATTGTTTAGTTTGTGTATTAGTAAAAAGTAAATGTACCTAAAAGTAATATTTGGTCTTACATTAGAATTGTCGCATCTGCTCTATAAATTGAGTCAAAAACTCCATGAGAAATTGGGTCTGAAGAACTCATCAAATCTCTACACTGAAAAAAACCCGTCAATACCACTTTTCTTTACAGATGCAAAGAATGCATAATTTCAATTTTCAATCTACATTTGAAATACAGAAAGGACCAGAAGGTGGAATACAGGGAATGGAAAATCAGGGTAAAATTTCTCTAGTCACTGGAAGCTACTTAGCGCACAACAGGAATAAAACTAATATGTGACAGAGAAGCCTACCTTTCTGAAAAAGGGCACTGAACCTTATAAGCACTGGGAAATATGCAGATACTACCCTTCAAAGGCTTAATGTTTAAAGACATATATCTCACTGGTTTGCAAATGAATGCAGTTAAGATAACATAAAAATCTTAGCTACGAGAAAACTGGTTTAATAAAATAGGAGCATGCATGTTATGGATACAGGTATATATGTACTATTATATATTTGATGAAGTTTAAATGGGCTTTCTCAAACAGCATCATCATACCTTGCATTTGCAAGTTTATTTCTTATGGACGTGTTTACATACAAAAAATTAATTTCAACTGCAAGAATTTACATATTTCTGCAGAGAAAGCATAACAGAGGAATACAGTAAGCACCACTGTACTATTCTTCTTCTCAATTAGAACAAAATCTGAGGAAGTAGGACAATGTTAGCATGAGGATAAGCTAGTAAAAAAAAAATCTGGTTGGTATATTTTTTAAATTTATCAGACCAGGAAGGATTATATTTGAAAACTTCTATTCTATATCACAGCAGTTCCAGAATTCCCATAGAAGCAGTCTTCTTATTTTAAAACTGAATTTGGGCATAGCAACTCACATAAAAATATTTTTTCAAGTAGTACACCTTTTTTATCTTTCTTTCTTTCTCCATACCTAAAGATTTGGTACAAATCTGCAGTTTTGCTTTATTATGTCATACAGCTAGACTGGTTTTTCAAACCAACTTTTCTATATCCTTTAAATACACAATAGAAGCAAACTCAATTTATAAAGCTAAAGGACTTGAAATACTGAAATTCAGTTTTCCACTTCTTATTTTACTTTTCCCTTTCCAAAACCCTCTAATGATTAAAGAAAAAAAAAAGACAGAGTACTTAATATGGAAAAAAAGACTGGCCACTGGTGTGCTATGATTGAAGGAAAAGAAACATCTGGTCTTAGATACCTGCCGATCAAGGTCAACGTAAGCATCATTTCCAACAGAGACTGGAGACTCTTTACTCATCAACTGCAATTAGATTACACTGGATTAGAAAAAGCGAAGATTTACTTTTGTATTAAAACCTAAGTTTCAATGAAATACCAAGCCGATTCTTACTTTTGAGAGCTTCAATCCGAATTAATCTGGACGTTTTTAACTTCATTTTTATATATGACATATTCAGAAACGAGAACAGAAAAAATCTTCATAATTTGTATTATTTAGAGTGCTACAAAAGAAACCTTACATCATCTGTTTTTCTTTTGACAATGCACATTCTTTTGTCTACAATAAGCCTACAGAACATCCCACTAAAGTTTTACTGCAGCGGCATTGGAATGATAGTCGATATCAACACTCCATGGAAGACCCTATCGTTAATTTTTCTCTGATAGTGAATGGCTTTTTCATATTTCCATTACTTGGATGTTAACATCAATTTATTTATTTCACTAAACTCCAGGACATATCTATCTCTACCACTAGTGCAAAACAAAGGCGATAAAAATTCTGCTCTGGAGTTGTCTGTAATTTTCAAGCTTAAAATGTAATTCAGTAGAGTGCATTCCTGAAATGAGTATTACAATTGCTTGTGTACTACTTCAGTGCAGGAATAGCTGATAGTGGGTTTTGACCTAGAATACTAAAAAAACCAAAGCAAGAAAACAAAATAAATAACAACCCCGGTCAAACCCTCAACACAAACCCCCAAATCAAATCCTACAAAATTGACTGATGTACTGATCAAAAGAAAGAAAAAAGCTGGTAAGTAAGTTTTCTTATAGTAACCTAATCATCAACTGCACAAGCCAGTAAAAGTGAAATCCAGTGTAGCAGAAGTTGTAGCTCAGCAACCTCTTCCCCCACAGCTCAAGCAAACATACTAAGATAATGTTCTTACTAAAAGCTGTAAGACACAAACAGGAACAGTCTTGCAAATGAGAAATACACTGTAACTAATTCAAAAGGCATCATTACAGAACACACTGATAGTTTCTGTCCAAACACAAAATGTTCTAAGAGCTCTCCAATGATGCGATTTATGAATGTTACAATCAAAAAGGCCCTATCCTAACCAAAATCAGGACAAGATTTCTTCCTTAGAATCTCGTGTCTAGCCTGGTAACTCTCTCCAGAGACAGTACTTCCTTTATTCCTTCTAGAAATCAGTGCTTTTGCACTGTTTTTCTTGGCAAGATCTTTGGGATACACTGCACAGAGCCTTCACTTCTCAATCCTGTCCATTTATATCACCGTGTACAAGTGAAAAATCTCTGACATTTACATCATTCAAATACATACACTTACATTCTCTCACTTTCCCCATTTCCTTAACTGGGATTTAGCTCCATAATTTAGATTAATCTATCTCTGCTCAGCAGTCCTCCTCAGACCTTGACAGTATTTGCCAAATTTCTTCCATTTTCTTCTACATCTTTACAGTGACAAACTACTCCAAGATGAAGCATTACATCAAGCCCACACTCTGCAACAATAATTAGAAAGTCCCTAGCCTCAGAGCTGTCCCCTGAAAAATGAAGTCTTTTTCATTACCATATACAATGGCATTACAGACTTGTCTTCAATTTAGGACTCTGTTTTCTAAGCTGATTATCATTTAAACAAAATCTCCCAATCCGACCCTGCTCTGTGATGTTCGTACACGCTTCGAATACTGCATTTCACCAGCTTTTCCAGAAGACTAACAGGGAAATCTCATATTAACCAAATACTGAACTCCTTTCACTATTTTATATTCCACAATGCTGTTCACAAACACGCTTTGGACACATGTATTCACACACACCCAAGTAAGCTCCACCTGCTAAGCCAGTACTTTCCAACATGCAGGTCCCATGCTGCATGCAGCCTGCAAGCGTGTACAGCATGTCCCTAACAGCCACCACCCCTTTCTGGCCCTAACACAGCTTCCTCTTCGAACAACCAGCTCAACAGGCCTGACCAAGACTTAGAATAAAAGGAGTACAAACGACCAGACAACCCACTAGAGGCCACTGTGGTGTCATTGCTTTCCATGACTTGCCATAAGGCAGGCCGTGGCCAATAACATAATCCCTATTTTCTTCAACAAGCTTTGCTATCTCTCTCAAAACATCCTGCCCTTGAGAACCCTTAGCGGAAACGTCCAGAAAAGAGGACATTGTCTGGAGCAGGATTAGGTAGTGGAGATAGATAATCTGGGTGTCCCATGAATGCACACTGCATTGTGCGAATTTCACTCCACAGGGTACATTAAGAATGTCATGAGGAAATGTGAAAGGGCAAGAGCCACAGATACGTGTGCGGATGTATCTCACACGACTCAGTGCAATAGAAAGCACCTTGCAATTGGATGGTCTGTGGTATGGTGGGAAAGCTAAAGATAAAATTTAAGGGATTGTTTTGTGTCCAGTATCACAATCAGACAAAGAACGAGATTGCCAGATAACTCAAAAGGAACACAGGAATACAAATTCTGACCATCAGTTAACAATAAAACAATTTTAAGAAGTGGGATGTAAAGGTAGAATTATCATGGCAAAGGATTGCTTCCATCTTTTCCCTACACATCTCCCCACATAATGTAAAGGACAATAGTTTATGCAAGAAAATGTCTTGGCCATGCTCTGCTTCTGGATTGCCTGTACAGAGCTTCTTCCCACTGAGAAGCAAAAACTTTACCATAAATAGCACAGCCAATAGAGCACACAACTCCACTCACCTACCCAAACTTCTCTCTCTTCAGTCAGATTTTTTTAAAATTTCAAGAGAACTTTCACCAAATGCTATGTTTTAAGATTCCATACAGATAGGTATATCAACTTGAGACACACACTACACCTTCCATCCACCTAAAAAATACAAGAGAAGAGGCTCGCCTAGCTTCCTCTATTCTTGACTTTGTTTCTGGTCAATCAGCACTCTCTGGTATTACTGAAATTTAGAGTTGCAAAAGGCTCATTTAACCAGTTAACTGCTCAACGGCACATCAGCTCATTCTGCACTCTTTATTACTAATCTTACAATACTAGTAGGTTGCTAATAATTTTAAAGCAAGTTTCCATACTGGTTTCTGCTATATACTTCCTTTACTTAAAAGCTCACTCTCAGAAAAAACTCATTAAATACTGATGTAATTTCAGAGCTTCACATGCAACCTGCAAGCGTGATAGAGTATGTGGTCTTGAGAGGTGTGGATCAATGGCACTACTTTCGAGTTTAGAGGGGTAAACTTTATTTCAATTGTATTTCAAATGAGTCAAGAGAATAAAAAGCAGAAGAAAGTGGCCTTCTCATTTTCCCTTCACATCTATAAGTTTTCATCAGGACCAGACTACAAGGGGAATAAAGGTTTACCTTCACAATTTTGCAGCACTGGAACTGGCTTTCATTTCTGAACTCATCATTTAGCTTAAGTATAGTATTAACACCTATTTTCACATGTAACTTTAGTGGAGGATGATGTGCAGAGATCATAAAAAGGGAAACATAAAAAATGTGCTTGCAAATTCAAGCAATTGCATTAGGCCTCTACAGGAGAAAGAAAAGCCTGCTTAAGAGCTTCCCACAGTGAAATAAACCAGCAACTAGCACTTACAGCCTTGTTCTTTTTCCGGTTTATTTCGCATAGAGGTCAGTCTGGATTTTAAATGGTGCAATTACCAGGACAACATGACAAGTCTTACAGTTATTTGTGTAGTTTTATGAGAAGCAGCTGTCATTCCCTGTTAAGCCTTTCCATCTACATTTTTTCATACTCATAGCTTCGGTATGATACCTTACGTAATACTTGTAGGTCTGCTAATCTTATACTATTAAAATCTTCACTTTTTAACTGCTTTCACCATAAAATGTGAACAAGCTGCGTTGTCATGGATACATAAAGATTAGGGAATGGGTAAAACTATCTCAAAACCAGCATGCATGAATAACCTGAATTATGAAAGCTTTTTTTCCCCCATACATGATTTTGCAAACACAGCTGCTCTATTTAGTTGATGATTCTGAAGTCCAAAACATTTGCTTTATCTGAAATGCTTTTTCTACAGTTGATAATAGTGTATAAGCTCACTTAAGTTCCCACAAAGCAATGTCAAAACCTAGCTTCTGTACTCACGTTCTTTTTCTTTCTTAGAACATCTTTATGTTAGTTTTTAAGAGGCAAGGCTATGTTTGACACTGTATATCCTTTAAAGCAGCTGGACTTTCTTCTTCCTCCAGTTGATACCCAGTCTACCTCCAGTCTATCTGTTGATAGACCCAATAAAATACTTTTATATCATTTCCTAACTATTCAAAAAATAATTATACTTCAGACAAGATAAACCCTTAAACAACCAGGACAAAATTGAGGAGGGAAAAACCCCGCAAAACCAAACAGTGGAAATAAAACAGTTGGTGTTACCCTAGTAAGCACCTTTTCCTACACACCCCAGGAAAGTTTTGACGCTACCCCTGACACTATTCTGACTCTCAACTTGACCTGCACAAGCAGCTGCCAAGTGATCAAGTTTAGAGATGTTCTAAACAGCAAAGGCAAACAACTTGTTTACCTCAGCTACCATCTTCATCAAGAATAAACTTGGCTACTCCAGGAAGAGACTTGGGAAAATGACAGAAGGGGAAGAGGGAAGAGGGAAGAGGGAAGAGGGAAAGACATAACCGCCAAAATAATTTCTGTAAGAAAATATTTTGGGCCTTTAAAAATTTTGAAAATTATGAAATTAAAAAAACCTCTTATATTACACGTTAATGTATTCAATCTTGTATCTTGTGCACAACTTGCATTTTGATACCTACATCTGCAGATTAGCATCTAAGAATCAAAGTGGTGACAACACAGCAGATCAATTTGACTACACAGAAAAACTAACAGAAAAGCACTGTTTCATTTATGAAACCTTTATGGAGCACAAGACATAATTTAAACATTTAAATAAGTGAAGAAAAGAAATGATGAAGAACCACAGGTTAATAAAAAATGAAATAACAGAATAAAATTTGGCATATAAAACGCCGCTTCTTCCACTGAAAAATCAGCTTCCTCATGCAAAAAAAATAGAGAAAACTTGTTCTACTGTGCCTCATGCAACACTTTCATGAGTAAGATGATTTATGATAACCAAAGAAGCATCAAAAAAATTTGTATGTGCTCAGTTGAAACAGAAAAATGAATTACATAATACATCAGTAAAGTTTAGAGAGGTCTTCTGACATATCTAATTTTGAAGAGTACCTGCAATGTCAAATGCTTTGAAATGTTTGGATTAGGTGACATACCAACTTTTCAAATATGCCTCTATACCTAATTTCCTATATACTGCTTTTTCTAAGCCATTTGAATTCTAAGAGCTCCTATGAGCCCAAGAAATAGAAAAACTTTGTTACAAAATGCCATGAAGTTTCAGCCCTTTAAAGACTCTTCCCATGTCAATCTGTGCTGGCTATGATCTAACTCCCAGAATAACCTTCTCCACGATTTTGCCAGGCATTGAAGCGAGACAGGCGTGTAACTGACAGAGTCTTCCTTCTTTCTCTTCTTGAAAACCGGAAAAATATTTGCCAGCTTCCAGCTGACTGGGACCTCTCCAAACTCCAAGCCCACTGAAAAATAATGCAGAGAGGCCTTGCTCTCAAAGTGTCTCAAAGTCTGAGACACCTTCTCACCTCTTCATTAAGCACTTGAGATCCTCCTCATTTGGTCCTGAAATGCTTTCAATTTCTAAGCAGCTTGGAAAGCAGCATTAAAAACCCTCAGAACTATGCCAGTAGCTGAAAAGTAAGCTTTTTGATTCACTGTATTTCAAAAATGTGTTCCAGAAGAACATACCCTCACCGTATGATTTCTTCCTACTTCTACTCATCATCTCAGAGAAAGGGCACAAACACCGAACAAGTTCAAAGTTTACTCATCAAATGCTGAAAATTGTGGGCTGCTTCAAGTCTAGCTATTTTATCAAATAAAGGAGACTTTTATAAAAATCAAAGGGATTTTCAACACAAAGAAGGAAGATAAAAGAAGGTTTTCTATTTCAAGGTGGTGCAGAATACAGTGATGCTGAAATTTGGGTTTAATAAAAAACACTAGAAAAATCCACCAAAACATTGTATAGTGAAGTAACAAAACATACAAAAAAGTAAAATACGCCAAAACTCCAGCAAACTGGTGCTTGGCAGCACTGACCGGAAGATGATTTAGGCAATGGTTCTTTCGATGCTCATTTCAAAAGTCCCCTCTGCTATGTTATAGAAGCCAGTCCACACACAGACAACTGAATGTATGACTGCATGAATACAGCACTGGTCAAAGTGATGACTGGGGACAGATTCCCTTGTAGGCTCACTGACATTTCCTTCTCTATTCAGAGATGAGAAACTGCTCTAAAGCTCAGTGTGGAATTTCTCTTGTTCAGGTTCAGAAGAAACGGGATTACTAGTGGTTTCCTGCGTTCCCTAGTGGCCTGCCCTGCAGTAAACATCTGTAGACTGATAGGCATTTCTCTTACAGGAAGACTGGATTTCTTGGAAGTCACACAGGGTCTTCAGTGGCTAACACTGCAGTTTTGATTTACCACAGAACAGCACTTCTACAAAATGCACGACAGTATACTCGCAGACTTGTAAAAACATACCAGCCATTGTATTATTCATATATGTTCATGTTACGTATCATTACCCCATTCATAACACTACAGCAGAAGAAAGAATACCGTTACCCAATTCTCTTTCTTTTCACCTGCCTACTAAATTAAAAAAAAAAAAAAAATTAACAGTTCATGAAATTTTGCAGTTTCAAGGTACAAATTTTGACAAAATTCTACAGTAACTGATTATCCATATAAAGTCAGTCTAGTGCACTTCAGGATTCACACGGTGGGAAAGGAAAAGGAAAGGGAACCCAGTATCAAAAATATCTAGAAGTTTCAATCTTCTAGATTTAAAGAAAAGTGGGACATTCAACCAGAGTTCCTCAACATAAAGCAAGATTTTTGTAAGGAAAAATCAGAAATTTTTCACTGTAAAAAGGCAAAATCTATGCTCCTTATTTTCTTTACTTCCAACTAAGTTTTTCCTAAGTGGGAAAAAGCATACTACCGTAAAATAATGAAAGACTGAACTTTTACACAGTATAGGCATGCCAGCATACCTCCTGAATGGCTGTCATGGCAACATGTTGAATTGATTCTTCCATCATCATTATGGTCTGGATGTACTCTGAAAATAAAAGCATTCTGAAATGTCAATGTTGAAACTCAAGTCATAGAAGGTAAGATCAGAAGCTGCATGCTTCCTATAAAATGACTAGGTGCCACGGATGACACTGAAATGCATAATCACCAGTCAAGTTCCACCCCAACAAATTCAACAAGATTTTATCACAAGTCTGTTCAGATACCAATCCAGGCTGTTTGAACTCTACAGCAATGAAGAAAGTACATGATTACCTTTCTTCCTCTCCTGGCATCTCACACTTAACTACTTTTATCCCTTTCTCACTTTGCTCCCAAACTGTTCAGGCTCTTCAAGTACACGATCCATGCATAGGTTGTCCTTTTCTGTAAGTGTAACAATAACAGCCTGCCTTCCTACAGCATCTTCATTTCAAAGTATTTTCATGTTCATTTTTTGTGTCTGTTCTTATTTCTGTACTATGTCACAAATGAAGTCCCCTCCACTTTTTAAGTTCCCAGCTATGTGTACACGTGAGCTACTCAACAGGTACCCTGTAAGATGATACAGTAGTCAGAACAAATTCTGACATTTTGACTAAGTCAAGGAGTAAAGGACTTGCCCAGTATCATACGGTTTCCAGTCAAACATCATCTCCTTTAGTCTTTTAATGACGTGATTAAGAGAAAGATGTTGGGAAAAAGTCACCTTCAAGTGATTAATTTGCTCATGCTGAATCTCACTCAAAGTACATAGAATTAGATTGTTCTGGTAGTTCAAACACGCATTTTTAATGTCCATACTGAAAGAGTAAAGAGGACACAAGAATAAGATATCCTTCCCACTTGAAGATGACAGTCACCAAAAGGAAGCTAATTTTATATAAAACAGAGATGAAAGGAGGCTTAATAAACCAGAGTTATTTATGTACTCGTGGAAGAACATTAATTAATAGAATAGCCAGACTGCTTCCTGGTTAAGAGAATAAAAGTAATTTCAGAAGGAGAAACTAAAGTGATTTAGTCACCTAGGAAAACTGGAAAGGTGAAACTAGCTGTAAAACTTAAGATGCACCAAGCAAGAGGAAGACAAAAAGCCTGAAATCTTGGCAGCCATCAAACCCAAAACGAGCTAAATCTGGAAGAGACACATATTTGATGCAACCGTAACGCAAATACAGTAAAAAAAGGTTTATTTTCCCACACATATATTTTTCCCCACACAAGACTATGTTTCCTCATTAAAGTATTTAGAATAAATGTTTGCATTTGCCGTTACCTTCATCTGGCTTGAATTAAGTGTAATTTAAGGTAACTGGATAACAATAAAGAGCCTGCACCCAAGGCAAGTTTAGAACATGAGATGAGGCACACTTTAACAAACATCTCCATCGTTCATCACATCCTCCTCAGCATCTTCAAGAAAGATTAATGTGTTTCTATTTTATTTGTGTAGGTCAGAATTACAGTCAGTGCCATGGGGGTAGAGAGGCAGGAGTCTCTTTCAGGGACTGCTGAAATGGGATTCAATAGTCTGGCAATTGGCCTGAAGTGACTTTTTGGATGTCCTTAAGATATCGTGTTCAATCTTCAACTGTCGCCCAGAAGGGCATGGTTGCCACCATTACTTTTTCCTATTTGCCAACTCCATAGAAACATCTCAGAAACTACAGTATCCCAGATTATACCAGACATCTCCAGACCAAGCACCAATCATACTGATGGCTTTTGGCCATGTAGTAAGATGATGCCTGGAATGCATCTCTAAAATCAAGAGTAATTGTGAATAATGCAATAATCATATTTTTCCATTCTTAACTATCCCAATCTACCTCATAAATGGTTAAAAGGTGTGCCCAAGATTTTTTTCCTTTGCAGACTGATTTTTCAGCTCAGCAAACCAAAACTGAGACGTATGTTGGAAGGAAATTCGGTTCCAGTCTGAGTCTCCAAAAGCAGTGAAGCTTACACCAAAAAACAGTTACTACCTGTACAACAAAACAATTTCATTTTAAAAAACCATCCTATTTCTGACAGAAACCCAAGAAATATAATTTTTCTCCTTAGAAGTTGCACAATAACCAAGAAAGCACATTTTCAAAATTTATTACCTTGCTTCTGTTCACAATTCACAGCACATCCCAAAATAAGCTGAAGCATTCTCCCAAGCTCTGCAGCATCAGCATGCTCTCCAATCAGGTTAACATCAGGAAGGGTGAAGTCATTTATCTGCTGCCCTAGAATCTGCATAAAGACAAAGTATCACTGCACATATACATACCCATTTATTTCACATGAAGATGATTCAGAATCAACAAGAGCAATTCACTCTTACTTTACCATAGTTTTGAATACACTTTCAAAACAAACTAAATTGCCTAACACCTAACATCTCACTATAAAATAATAATGTTTGATACAAATAATATCTGGGAAAAGACAAACATGACTGTCTCAACTCACAAGCAACTGCTAGATAAACACTTAGTAAGATTCTTCTTCTTCAGATAAGAAAGCTAACAAAAAGCAGGCCATCACATGGTTAATTAATTTTTTAAAAAGAATTTCATTAAAAACATCTAAATAAAAACATCTCCTGTAGCAGAAGATATTACATACAAATCTGACATTTCTTACAACTACAAAGTCAGAAAATCAAATATTGCACCTATACAATACATATATCTAACACTGACAGGTGACAAATACATGACAGCAAAAAACTCAGATCACTAGACCTCACACTTTCAGCAAATTTAAGTATATCTGGCAGGTCTTACAGCTAAGAAAGCTGTTCTATGGAACAGAATCTGAGGTAGTAGTACAATGATATGTAATTAAACAGCCCACATGCAGAAAGAAAGAAAAATACCCGCAAAACAAAAGCCCATGTGACTCGCAATTAGTGTTATCTGATTTATCATTAAAGATCATTAAGGATTAATGATTGTCAGTAGAAGGAACTAGAGAATTCTGCTAAATTGCTCTCTACAGAACAGAGGGTTGAAAACATGAATATGAAATTTGGAATTAAACACATCTCTGACACATTAATTGCAGATAAAAAGAAACTCTAACTTCTTAAACAGGGTGCAATAAGGAAACAACGACTATAGAGGGAATCAGTCATGTGTTTGCTGAATGCTCTTTCTTGTACAATGTTTTTTGATTCTATATGCATTTATATATTGATCTGTAGTTCCTGAATTTCTTTCAAGTATAATGCTGGGTTTAAGTTAACAACACAACAGTGACTTCATAGTCACTGACAACAAAACTCCTGTTGATGAAAGCTGAAGGCAAGAGGCACATTGGCAGGCACTAGGAAGAAGCCATGGACGTGAAGGTGTGAGCACAGATCGAAACTAACAAGAGAAAAAATATAATTAAAAAAAAACCAAAATAACCACCAAAAGCCCTGAAAGAAATATGAAAATGAAGGACAGACTCTACAATAACTACCTGGAGACGAAAAACAGTATTTAACTCCTTTTCAAAAGACAAAAATATAATACATTTACAAAAAAATCAGAAGTTTCAGTTCCAGAGCAGCAGAGTTCTGCAGCAAGATTAACTGAGGCAGAACAAAGCATGAAAGCTATAAACAGTTAACTTAGGCTTGTTGTTCTTCCATACTTGAACTGACAAAGACAGCAAATGTAGCATTTCTACTGATCGTTCTTCTGATCGCGATACAAATTTCTGAATTTTTGAGGATCAACAACATTAACATACACATTTTTCAAAGGCTTTTAGCTACATCAGGTAAAATCGACATACACATCCCTATTTTAGTAGAGGGGGAGGGACTAATTTTGAGGTAAACATAAGCAGAATTCATTAGTAGAATCCAGATTACCTCTACTATCACCCCCAGCATTGCCTCAGGAGGAAAAATACCAAGCTAAACCAAAATCCAGTCAGATTTATAAATGTGCACTACCTTTACAGAAATTAATCAGCTTGAAACTGCTCAGAACTGGCCTAATAGTAAAGTTTTTACACCAGAGACTTAATCATCATACATACTAACCAACCAAAAAGAAGCTTGCATCATTTTGTCTTAGTAATATTAATCTTCCATAACAAAAACCTGATCTGTTTCTTTGTAGTATTTCCAGTTATGACCAGCTTGCT
The DNA here is from genome assembly GCA_013397755.1 of Cnemophilus loriae. NCBI lineage: Eukaryota > Metazoa > Chordata > Aves > Passeriformes > Corvidae > Cnemophilus > Cnemophilus loriae. The sequence continues at coordinate 269,283 of VZTF01003562.1, read as the reverse complement.
TAATCATCAGTTTTCAACACCTATTTAAACATGGATACCTAACCATTTACTGAAGATGACGTCCTAAGTCAAAGTTTTCTTTCTGAAGTACTTCAATTTATTAACGAATAACTTAATCTCTGTAGTATTTATGAGAAGACAATATTTTGAGACAAGCAATGTCTGGAACATACGTACTATGGATTTTGTGCTGCTACCTGTACAGATCAATCTGTCTCAAACATCACTGAAAGCATATTTCACCTGAAGATTCACCACTAAAAGAAAAAATACTATCTCCTCTGGAGTAATTAAGTGCTGAGTTTGCTAAAAATAAGAAAGAATTACAAGGGCTGAGTCCAATATCCCTGAATTAAAATATTTCATTTAAAATCTTAATGTGGGGAGAGGCTAGAAGTGCTCTTTACTCACTCTCCTCAACAGAAAAATAAGGAAAAAAGCAGACTTCAGCTGCACAGGAGGAAGGAAAAAAAATTAGACACAGGTACAGTACAGTACATCAGACACAAAGTCCATCATCAGAACATAGTCAGTAAAGCCATCTACTTTTTACATGACAGAATTTGCATATCAGGCTTCCTTGGAACTCCTGAGTATTCAGTGAAGCAGGTGAGAAGTTTTGAAGGCCAAGACTAGACAATAGGCCATGAATCACCATATATGTCAAAATGTTTGCAAGAAAACGTCAGAACTTCACCTGCAGAATACAATTTATCTTCAACAGGTTAACTAAAATATATAACTCAAAAGGTAAGTACATGTAGATTAGTTAAAATGGTTCTTACCTCATGGTTGTAATCCAGTATTCCTTTTAAAATTTTCTTCAGGTTGCTTACCTATTTCACAAGGAGGAAATACAATAAACACAGGGAATATTTTACAGAGCAATGATCATAAAGTAGGTAATCACAGAAGAATCACACAAAAGAAGGATATAATTACATCTATTTACCCACAGTTAAGTTTAGAATCATGAAAGTTAGGCAAGAGGCCCTTATGATCAGACTTCCAGATGTGATCATAAATCTTTATTAATTCACAGAACCCATTTAAATTTATGAAAAATATAACATTGTCTTGGATAGGCTTTAAATCAGATCCTATAACATGAATGTTTTTAGACAGTTGTTTATTTTAGGATTATCTTTGCATCCAGAAGTTGAAACATTATTTAAGTATCCTAGTAATCTACTTTCTGCAGAGATAAACCTCTTTTTCCAAACCAAAACCAGCTACTGCTCAATATCATCCTTTATTCCCAACCCATATAAGTTTAATTTGTTATTTTTCTCATTAATTACTCTTCTTAGTTCTTTCATTTCTGTTCTTGTCATTCTCTGTCCCCCCTCCCTCCTCCCAGTTTTTACAAATGAATGTCTGTCCTACAGTATCTGGCAAAATTCACATTTCTCCGTGATGACTTCACTGCTATACAAAGGTAGCTTCTGTTTATTCACATAGCCAGTGGCACCAGTTAAGTAACTCCTGCTGTACAGAATGTATGTCACATCTCTCTAGTACTGAGTGTTGCTCCCTTCCCAGCAAAAATCCATCTGCATCAAGTCTCTGAGAACAGTGTGTTTAAAATTATAAAAATGCCCGTGGGTCTCACAGGTGAAATTCAGACCAAAACCAAGAATCTTTGCTGGAAGTAACTGCTGCAGATTACCACCAATTTCCATTCAAGTATTTAAGAAAAGAATTTCGGTAACAGAAGCAGCACACTGTTTCCTGGGATGAAAGAGCCGCTGAGAGAGCTGGGGTTGCTTACCCTGGAGAAAAGGAAGCTCAGGGGTGACCTTATCACTCTTTACAATCCTCTGAAAAGAGGGTGTAAGACACCCCCAGGTGGGGGTCTGCCTCTTCTCCCAGGTAACAAGAGATCAGACAAGAGGAAATGGCTTCAGGTCGTGCCAGGAAGAGTTTTGATTGGGTATCAGGAAACCTCCTTTTATCAAAAAGGGTTATCGAGCATGGTAACAGGTACCCAGTCCTGTTTTTTGAGTCACCATCCCTGTGGTGTGCAAAGAGCTGTGTAGATGTGGTTTGCTGGGACATGACTTATTGGTGGACTCAGCAGTTTATGGTTGGATTCTATGATCTTAAGAATCTTTACCAACCTAAATGATTCTATGAGTGAAGTTTAAACAGGATCTGTAAAGAGTAAAACTGATAGAATAGGATTCACAAATCTCTCTCACTGACTGCAGAAGCCAAGGCAGCAAACTGTGGAACTACAATGAAGGGAGAACAAAACCTCTGAAGTTCCAATTGCCTTTGAAGCCCACGATAAGTTTTATATTCTTGACTGCATTCCAAAAAGACCCAGTTAGGAGATTCTGTCCACTGACGGAAGTTATGTACCTTTCAAACAACCTGATGGTTGTTAGGAAACGTGATACTGAAATCCAGGGACAAACTCAACACTTCAACACGGTCAACAAACAAAACGAGGTGATGAAAGTAAAATCCATACTCAAGAAAGGAACAGGCTACGCACACTAAAAGATTTTTGCCAACAAATCCAAACTGATTACGATCTAATTAACTGACTCCTATTAATCCACTCCCTTCTGGAAACAAGTGCCAGAAGCTGACTTCTTATTAAGATACAGGAACACTCTGACTGTCTCCATAATCACTGAATTTTAAGTCATACAAGAAACAAAAATTCACTTGGACCTGAAAAGTGACATATCAAATACCCTGACAACCTAGAATGAGAACTGAAGCTGCTACATTACAGTAACTATATGATAACATTTACTGTCTCTCCCATAATAGCATAATAGGCAATTTACACCTTCTATGCCAAAGCACACACTTTTTCTGTACTATTACACACAACCCAGCATAGTTCTGTAAGAGCTACAACTATTTCCTAGGTGTCTGCCCACCAGCAACCAAGACCACCACTCAAAGGCAAAGCACGATCATAACCAAAGTCTGCAACAGATTTAAGAATTTAAAGAAATTAAGAAATTTTATTTTTATGTCAAATCACCACAAAGAATACCACACCGATTGGAACATAATTATCAAACTTGATTAATTAAAATCTTCCAGTTTATAATTTACCTGAGTCTGCTGCAGAAAGAGCCACAGAAACACAAGGGCCATGTTGCAGAATTTAAGTCCAGTTTACCGACGAGAACATTGTGAGGAACCTTGAACTTGAACATAACCCCAAAAAAATGAGAAACCAAATGGAAACCTGTGAAATACTTCTTTTCCCCTCTCCTTGTAAGCATTTTTGAACTAAAATCCCTTAAACACAAAGAGCCACCTTCCTCCATGTAACTATCATAGAGCTTAGAGTTGAGATACTGGAACAAAACCAGTGCTGATCAAAATTTGTCATGAAATCTAGCATACAGGGCAGCATCCTTGAAAGAAGAATAGCAAACAAACCGAAAAAGAAATCCCTGTGGTACTATTTTATTCCACTGTCAATCAACGGTACCAGGGTTGCTTGTTTTCAAGAATTAACTGTACCATCTTTGTATCTGGCACACAATCAGATAATTGTGAGCTTAAAGCAGCTTCTTTATAGACTTCTTTTAAGACTAAGAGTGACTTAAACGTAACAATGATCTTCAGTATTACTCAGATAGCTCTCGACTTTTTTTCTAACTTGCTTGCAGTGAATAAACTTAGATGGTTTTACTGCTCCTGACAGAGAGAGGATCATCATAGGAAAACTACCACTAATATTTTGTACTTTGAAATCGAACTGAGTAGTTCCAGCAACATTTATGAGATCAAAGCATGTGGAAGGAAGATCTCAAGCAGCTGAATGAAAATGAACAACAGCCCAAGAAAGTGTTAAAGACAACCAATTAGATCAGAATTCTAAGTCACGGCAGGTGATGGTTCTTCAGAATTACTTTTCACTTTCTTAAGCACATAGGGAAAACCTAACTGTAGCTAACAAAGACCATTAAGTTATGTAATGGCAGAACACAACAGACAGAATCGCCAATATAGATTATGACTATGAGGTACTAAATCATGGTTTGGATGTCAGCCCACGACCACGTGGCATGCCTATTTGCTTGCATCAGCAACCTGAGTTCTTCCTTTTCCATAAAAATATACACTCTACCCTCCCAACACCTTTTAACACCCATTCCCTGTAGCCATACTTCTGCTGGAAAAGACGTGGGGCTCACTGGGATAAAAAAAGTGACAACTATGCTTTATTCCACCTCAGAAATTTGTTGCAATTCACAGTAGATGGACCATTATGTATTTCTAGACAAACCTCTATCCATTTTCAACCTCTTTACCATCTGGCCTTTCTGTTTTATTTTCCCAATCTCATATTATGAATGACAAGATATCTGCTTTGAGCTAATGCATCCACAAAGGCAACTTGAATATTCTCACTCCTTCTTTGAATATCTAAATTTGGGTATAGTATAGCACTACATACTAAGCACACAGTGCTCAGTATGAGACTGACCTTTATCACACAGCATTAACCTGATCAACTGACTGGAATGAAAGCAGAGATGATGTGATCTGCCAATGCCATTTGAGTTAATGGTTGCTTATTTTTTCTCCTATTTTTCTTTTATTCTCACTTGTCATATAAAATCTCTGTTTAATTACAATTTACTTACTGTTTCCAACCTCAGGTTTGTAAGGGCAGTCTGTCTAGATTTCTCTCTTTAAAAATATAGTTGTGCAACAAAGGGAAAGGCCGACGACACGGGCAATAGAAAACATCCTTAAGCTTGTGATTGTTGACAAAAAGGGAGCATGAGTTATCTAACTTCTTGTTTTTTCTCCAACATGATGACAGCCAGTCTCCAGTTTTGCATGTTCCTTATATCACATGTATGACTGAAACCCTGTTTGTGCTGAAGGCTCTGAGTAAATTGGCTTTTCTTTTTTTATTTCAGATCTTGAATAACCTCTGAAAATGTTGCTACGGCACACTTTCAAGTGGCATGGGAATTCTTAACCAGTGAGCTTCGGATATCTCATTAAGGTACATTTTTACCCGTTTGCAGTTAACAAGTGGGGTGAGGGGGGGTGGGCATAGGGGTGTGGGTGAGTGTGTGCGCACACACCAAGAAGGAGAGGGAGCACATGTGTGCATTGTTTGCATCTCTCTCACAGGCATTTGGTTTCTGATCTAAACTGCATTTTGCAGGAGCGTGTCTCATCACTGATTATAGATGGAACCTAGAGAATGGCTAGGTAGTGAAGGCTCACAAGACTAACACAACTTGCTACTATAAACATAAATAAAATTGTACTTTAAATTGATGCTGTAGTCTGAATGCCAAAGCGAAAAGTTCAGAAGAAAAAGTCAGAAATCAAGCTGAACAATGTATTTCCTTCCTTTCCTAAGCTTCCCACACTGAACGGAAGGGGATGGCGAGGGAAACGGTGACAATTTCATGCCATCCCTCAGACAGCCAACAATTTATTCTGTAATTGCCAAAACTGACTTGCATGTATCAAATCAGTAACTTTTTTCTTGATTAGGGAATTTTATACCCGAAAAAATTTGGCAATCAAATTATTTTCTAAGCTGCTTTTCATTTTCAGTATAGGTTTTATTTTCAAGATGTCATCTTCCTCAGCCATGAAATACTAAGTTGTACACAATTTAAACTTGGACTATATAGAAGTGTCCACTGTACATGAGGAAAGAGTTAATGTCTTTGCTTTTTTTTTTGTAAACTATCGTAAAATTGCAGATAAGGCAGCAGTGAAAAGTTTTTTTGTTGCCCAAGGGAAAACACAAACTACTATGTACACTGATGTATGCTATGAGCATGAAATTTTAACCCTGAAGTACAGGAATGCTTGCTGAATGGTTCCTACTTTGCAAGCTGCCCAAGTTTTAGCACTTCCCTTTTTCCTCTCCTGTGCATTGCTCAGTTTCTCAAGTCTGGCAACTTGCCCTGAAACTAAGAATTTAAAAACATCCCTGTGAGTTTTTTTAAATGGTACAGCAACAGCAAAAACACTGCAGTTATCAGAAAGCAAAATGCTAAAAAAAACCAAACAAACCAAACCCACACCTCCCCCCCACCAAAAAAAAGTCTCAGCCTTATGTTCTTGTTTCTCCTCCATACAGGACAACACACAATTTAAAATTAACAATCACATCACTCATTACCTTCTCCCAGGTAACAAGTGACAGGACAGGAAGAAACAGCCTCAAGTGTCGCTAGGTAAGTTTTAGGTTAAATCGTAGATAAAAACTTTTCATGGACAGGGTCGTCGAGCATTGGAACAGACTGCCTAGCAAAATGTAGAGTCATCATTCATGGAAGTGTTCAAAAAATGTGCAGATATGGCACAGATAATGGGTTGTGGTGAACACAGTGGTGGTGCTAGGTTGACAGCTGGACTCAATCTTAAAGGTCTTTCCCAACCTTAACAATCCTACGACGCTTATTTTCTGAGTACTTCTATGAACACTGGTTAGGTAGGCTGTGCAAAACCTATGTGTAGTGGTTTGACACTAACCGGGCAGAAACACCAATTAAAGTGTAGTGGTTTGAGTTCGCCAATCCAACTTAAGTGCAGTAATTTAAATTTGGGTCTATTATTCAGGGTATTTCCCTCTGTGAGATAAGGGTTAGGAGAAGCAAAGCAGGCTCAAACTTTAAAGAATATAAAGAAAGTTTTATTAACAGAACTAAAAGGAAAAAAAAAGAAATAAAGAGAACCAAATAATAAAAATTAGATTAAACCTTCAGAAAACCTCTCCTCCCCCCTCCAAACTTCTCTTTCAGATATTTCCCCACTGCCAATGCAAAGACACAACATCTGATATTTCTCAGTCAGTTTGCCACCTCTAGAATAACCTTTCTTTAGTTCACTTAGAGAGCGGAGTTTCTCTTAGCCACACTACGGAGGTTCTCCACAAGAAAACAGTTCTCTCGTGGCTTCAGCATCACAGTGAACCAGCCGCCCGGTTTATAGCATCTGACCCCTGTGAAAGTCCTTCCCACACCTTGCAGCCTTCCCACAGCTGCTTTCGTGGGCCACGTCAGTTTATGGGGTATAGTTTTAAGGATGAGCTGTTCTAATACAAAAGAAAAGTTCTCTCATCTCTCCAAAGTCATCTTCATCTTCATCTCTGAAAGCAAAGGTCATCTTCTCTATCCACCCCCGGGGCAAGGGGTCCTCATTTCTCTCTCTCCCCCTTTAAGCTTCTCTTCAATTGCAGCCCACCTCTGCATCTGCTGGCTTCTCAAGCCTGAACACCTTTGCCCATAACTGCTATGAATCTCAACCCCCAAAGCTGGGGCATCTTTAGAACGCTCCAAGTCCCCCCATAAAATGTCATGAGTTACAGGAAACAGTCTGATGGGTTAATCACCCATCCTCCATAGCTTCCCAAGAGAATTTCAGCCCAGAGCTAGGGCATCTCCTCATCCTCCTCTTTCTTTAGTTCAGTCCTCTTGCTTCACTGACTTCAGTGTCTCGGTGTAGCTTCCTTCACATGCTTTCACCCCTTTCTCTGACTCGGGAGAGAATCGGTGACTGAAAGGTTAATCTTGTCCTAGGCCGGTGGATGGTCATGTTATCTCGGCCCGGGCAGCGGCCGGAGGAGCCGGGGGAGGGAAAGGAGGAGGAGGGTGAGGGAGAAGGCCGTTCCTCCCCCATTACGCCAGCTGCATCAGGATCTTAGGAATTGCAGCAAACCGGGGGGGCCTCCCCCACTCGGCCCGGCCGAGCGAGGGGGGCTGCCGGAGGTGGCCAGAGGTGGGGGCCTGACCCAGCCCGGTGGATGGTAAAAGGGAGCCAGGCCCCGGCCCTCATGGGGGGAAGGCAGGGGAGGGGAAAGGCTCGGCCCGGCAGATGGTAAAAGGGGGCCAGGCCCGGCCCTCGGGGAGCCGGAGGAGAGGGGGGGGCCAGCCAGGCAGGCCCTAAGGCCTACTCTGGCAAAACCCCCCTCCCCGGGTCCCCTGTTACCTGTTGGAACGCCGGAAGCCAAAGAGGAAGTTCCCAGTGTCCAGCTCCTTAAATACTGTATCTCGCAGAGGGCGTACCTTAAATGTCATTGGCCCACGACACCCTGCCACTCCACAGGACCTGGCAGGGTGAAATTCACCTAGAAACCTGTCAACCCACGACACTATGCTAATTTCTACCAGCCCTCCTAACCACTGTTTCACAAAGTAAAACTTCCTACACATTACATTTTAGATTGTTTTTACGTATTTCCCCTACTAGACTGGCTCCTTTACGTGGTTCATGATACCGAGAGCTTGTACAAGTGATGACTGTTATACCAGACGGCATCAGAGGCAAAGAGTGACCATGTTTAGCAACAAGAAAATAATGCAGCTCATTACCACAACATTTGAGATAATCCAATTATCACTTCTCATGGCACTTCTTAAAGGAGGAAGGGAAAGCTATATTCTAGAGTCATGCAAGTATGATGTCCACATCTTAAATCTAGAAATGAATACATTTCTAAAAGGAGGTTGTTGTGAGGTGACGGTCAGTCTATTCTGCCAATTAGCAAGTGTCAGGACAAGAGGAAATAGCCTGAAGTTGCACCAGGGGAAGTTAAGATTGAGTATTACGAAAAATTTCTTCACCAAAGGCATTGTCAAGCACTGGAACAGGCTGCCCAGGGAAGTAGTTGAGTTACTACCCCTGGAGGTGTTTAGAAGAGGTGTAGCAGTGGAGCCTAGGGACATGGTTTAGTATGGACTTGGTAGAGTTAACTTGATCTTAAGTCTTTTCCAAGCTGAGCAATTCTATGAATAGAAATGCACAGACTGAAGTGTTCCTACAAGCCAGACTTTAAATGAAGGACTGGATGATAGACATTTGGAAAACTAGATTACTAATAATGTTTACTCACATATAAAGAACAGTTGGCAAAGTACAGGATTACTTTCCTGATTAAAAAATGAGAGTTAAAGTATCACACTTGTGTCTTTTAGTATTCTTCATGAAAAGGGAAGTGGTCTACAAAAATGTATACAAAAAGCTGAATTATACATATTTCTCCAACAAAGCGAAACAAAAAAAAAAAAAAAATCAGTCTTTAGTTCTTGTTTACATGGATACTTGAAAAACAAGATGGAATGACATCAGCAAGAAACTGAAATTTGATCCGATGCTTTGCTAACCTCAGTCACATAAAGAAGTTACTAGATTGCTCAGCTTTTTTATTTTTTTTCCACACCTGCTAAGCTTTTACATCTGCCAAATTGGTGGGAGACATAAAAATAAAATATTTATTCCTCAAACTCCATCTGACAGTTATAGAAGCTGCTGCTTCACATTCAAACAGCTCAAATGCTATTATAACAAACAGTTCTCAATTTGTTATCCTCCACATTTAACAGCCAAGACTTCAATATTCCTTAGGAAAAAACCCCAAAAATATTTTACAGAAAAGTAAGACCTTGTATCCAGCTGTTCACTTGCAATTCCATACAATTCTTCGAGAAGTTCATTTAATTTAAGTGCTCTATATGCAGCAGAAGCCAAAAGAGTTCTAAAGCTTTTTTAGGGATCATGTCTTTTATTCACCAGTCAGTCAATATATCCTCATCCATGTACCCTCACTTTTGCTGGCAGCACTAGTAGACAAAACATTCTAAAGCATTCCAGTCTTCACACAGCTGGCCAGACAGCAGAAACCACTGCTGATACATTTCCTGGCCAAGTCAAAACATAAACAGCAGCAGTGTGTTCCATCTTTGTGTCAGGCAGCATTGCCTGTGTGTCTCTGAAATTCAGAAAGTGATGTAGACAAGCCTGTGAGTACTAGAGTATTTCACAGTTGTAGCCCTTCCTCAGATGCTCAGAATGGGTTTTGGTGGCTGGAACAAAAAGGTTTTACAGGAAACAAGAACTAACAGTAAATTCATAACTATTTCTTTTTCTTCCAAATTAGTCAGGCTGAAAATGGAAATTTAGAAAACCACATGGATCATTCTCTGAACAAAACTAGTCAAAAACTACACTAACATCTGCATGTGCGACTGTGTTCTTCAGATTCTAAAGCAAAATGTTTCTCATTCATAGTTCTTGTAAATTCTATTTCCTTCAGGTTTGCAGAGAAATACTAGAATGCCAAGTACAAATGCCAGATACAAATGACCCAGCAAACAGACCGTGGTTAAAAACCATGCTGAGTAGAAACACAGAAAAAACATTACTTCCTCCCTTAAAACTCAGTAGTTCTGCAGAGTTGACAAAGTAAAAGGAAGCAACACTTTGCCATTTTTCTTTAAATACATTGCTTATTATGTTCCTATTTTTATGCAGTTGCTTCTCAAAAAAGCTGCTTTTTTAAAAGCTGCTTTCACACTGTGCATTAAAAAAAAAGTCTCTCATTCAACATTTGAAAAATGAGAGGTAATTATGTATAACATTTATTTTAATATTTTCCTTTTAAATCATTGAAACCTGTTTACAAATTCAAAATGTCTTTGCTATAACTGTGCAGGACAATATAACAAAAAAACAAGTAAGTGTAATTAAAATGGTCTAAAATTCAAAATGCTGTCTATAAATCAAGATCCCAATCCAGAAATGTGTGAATATTTAGACACAATACTGTGTCAAGAACTGAAATACAGATTTATAGACAAGCAAAGTAAGTCAAATACCTTTAGCCTCCAATTATCTCCTACTTCCGTTTTGATTCTGTTCAGCCAATTTTCATCAAAGTAAGCCGGATCTCTGAAAGATAAAAAGTGTATTAATTAAAACCAGGTCACAGAAATTGTGAGTATACATTAGTCATTAAGCTCCTATCTCAGGTTTGAGTTAATTCAAATGACTACCTCTTGTATGTGACGCATTGCCCGAATACAGTAGTTCAGAATCCTATTACTACTCACTTTTCTAAGATCTTGAACCTTGTTGACAGCACAGCTTCATTTGTGTGCCATGAGCAGCTTATCCTTTTGAGGAAGCTTCTTTGTATTTTGAATGCATTTTGCCAGTTTTCCCTCCATAAGTCCTACCTCTTAATTTTTGCTCTGGTAATGCAGCAATATTTACTTGCATTTCTTAAAAGTGTTAAAAATTATGACTTTTCCACATATTATGGATCCCTACCATTGTACACTGCTTCCAACTATTCAACTTCTAAAATAAAAGCCTGAAACTGAACAATAAATATGCTGTCTTGATACAGTGAGAAGAGCTAAAAAGTATCACTGAAGTTTTTATGACTGAGAACACACTTCACTATTTCATCTACCGAACACTATCAGTTTTACCAAATCGCTTTTCACAGTAACCCTACACAAATCTTTCTGTGAACACCCTTCCTCAGAAGATTTTCTATCCTCTGCACTTTTGACAAGGTAATCAAGAAAAAGAACAGAGAACTACTGCTTGCAGAGTATACTTCTATCTCTATGAACAACTTCTCCCTCTTCATTTTTCTCCAAGCATCTTCCACAAGCTGCTTCTTCAAGACACCTCCTGAGACTCTCCTGCTGCCAAGCTCAAAGATCACCTAAAAGGCTAATGTTTTCTACTGCTCAGTTTGGTCCAATTTTCCCTTTATCATACAGAATTTTGAAAATGCTATAATCAGAATTAAGGAGAAAGAATGTACTACATATAACTGTTTTTAAAGGAGTAGGCAAACATAAGGAAATGCTCATATTGCATCCAACATATAAAGCTAATATAGTCAGAGGGAAAATGCCACCTTTCTACTGCTAGCAAAAGGCTTTTAAGAGGCTGTGTTACAGTTTCAGGTGAAGTACTCTATTTTCTGGACTTACACTGCTGCATTTGCCACTGATTACTATTAGATTTACTGCTGTACCCTCTACACAGAGAAGGGTTCTTGACTGAGCTCTTTTTTTAAGGGCAAGATGCCATGAGATCTTTTGGCAAAACTTCAAGGGAACTCTGAATATGCCTGGAGATTCAAATAACATCCATATCATATATACTGTAAACCAGCAATTACATCAGTACTTTTATTAGCACAAACTTTGCAGCCACACTTTGCATCTGATGCACAGTACATGCTGTATTCCATCTTCCCCACAATGTCTTCACAACACATCAAGGTCTGCAAGCTGTATTACGACTACGGTACACAGCAATGGAGGAAGATCACAAACAGCAATGTCTCTCTACTGACACATTTCCATTGCTATTTTTACACACTTTGTTACAGACTCCAGTGAAGATTACAGCATATTTCGTTTCCTTTGACATGGCATCTGCAAACATATATCTGGAAGAACAGCTTTAATTACTAGTTAAGTTGATGACTCCAAATTACTTCCATTCAAAAAGAGTACAGTTCTAGTACAGATGACAGAATCTTAAATTATGGAACAGAAAAAGCAATGCCTTATCCAGAGTATCATCTGGTTTTGAAATATATGTTTTCAAATAGCTTTCAAATGGCCTCTCTGCCACAAGAAGACATGTAAACATAAGAACGACACTGATTTAAGTATATATAAGATCTCTGACATATGAAGAAAGTTCACATTCAGCTTTTACACAAAACAAATAGCTCTCCTTGCAAAAAGCACAATTAAAGTCTTCATTTGCCTAATTTCCACTCAATCACAACAAAATCATCTGGACAGTAATGAAAAGAATGATAGGTCAAATCCCATTTTAGGTGTGGAGTTCAAAAAACACCCTAGTGACTCTCAAATGGGTCTTCTAGGAATTGCCAACACACAAGTAAGCTTGCTTAACAACAGATTCAAAATTATAAAAGTATTCAAGCAGCTGAGAGAGAAAGCAGGTATGACCTGTGCTTCTCCATCAAAACAACCCAACAGGACCTTCTTAAGGACTGTCCCTTATAATTTTAAGGGTTGCACTTGGCCAGTAACATCTTCAGCCGCTTCAAGGCTGCAGTGCTATGAATCTATCAATCCTTGACATACCATTTTCATGGTAAATAATGGTTCTAAGAAGCAACATAGGTAAGTATAAACAACATCCCACAAGCAAAAATTATGTTTGGACTGACTGGGTAGCTGATATTGTATATCCAGTTTTGAACAATAACAGCACCAGTAAGGGCATCAGCTGAGGAACAGTAACAAGATTTCAGAGTTAGGTCCAACTCGCTTCACTCTGGAAGCCTGAAATTCAGCAGAAACTAAGCAGCTTTTCTCAGCTACTACTGTAATAAAAGTAACACATGGACCAGCAACTGTCTTTTACAGTCTTGATGGAAGTCATAGGCTACCTAAACCCTTACATATCTGTCATCAGACATACTTAAGGAAGGTCCCTGAGAAATAAATCTAAACTCAGTGTGGTAGTCCTCTTTCACAGATCCCATTTGGTTTTTTATTTGTATGTATGCAAACCTCATGGAAGCACCCAAGGATCCAGCAGCTGATAAGCAATCCACTTGAAACCAATACCACGTGACAGTGGTCAAAATAGCACCAACGATTCTTTTTAGAGAACCCTCATACAGGTTACACAATAATTAATAGCACACTGCAAAAACCCTTTGCCAGGAAGACAATAGGCAGAAAAGCAACAGGCTGTGTATCAGCACCAATCAAATCTACAATGATCATCCTTTCCCTAACATAAATCACCTACCATTATAATTTTCTTTCTCTTCAAAAGTCTAATTAAAGTTCATGACTAATACCAACAGCAGTGCTCTCTCTATATAACAAACTACTGGAAATCAAACCCGAAACAAAAACTTTTCCACAAGAATTTCTAAACACACTTTTAAAAAGGGGCTTCCAGATGTTAGGTCATTCACAGCCCATGCTGCAAACAAGTCTCCCTTCGCTGTACTTTTGGAAATCAGGATTCAGTCAAATTCAGGGTTCTTTAACCACCTTAGGCCATTTCATTCGGAAGCAACAGCACTTTTCCTACAGAGTTTGAAAAAGCATCACCTAAGCGAATACAAAAATGCGTGGCTGAGAAGTGAGCAGCTGAACTATCAGAAAATTGACTGCAGCATCCTCATTACCATGACATGACTCGTGCATGAACTAAGTACTTTGAATTCAGTAAGTTCCTGAGCCTAGATCCAAACCTATGCAATCTCTAGTATTGGATAACTTTCAGGTTTAGAAAGATATTTGTGTATCAATTGATTGCTGCCTGCCTACTATCTGAGTAGTACTGCAGATAACTGGGACTTTTCTTCAGAGCACAAGATACTTATGCTGTTGTTAATGCTCTGTCACTTCATGTGATGTTTTCAGCAGTGCTCATTTATACCATCTCCATCTTATTTTGTATGCAAATTTTCCTTTATTTAAGCAATCATCTCTCTGCATCACAGATGCCAAGAGACAGAAATACTCTTCTGAAGAAAACCAACCCACAGAGCATGTAGTATAACTCATGATTATTACTCATTTTAACAGTGGTACAGTAAGCTGTTTCAAGAAACGTGTTCACAAAAATTTCCCTCCCCCAGAGATATACAAAAGCATGGCTTCTGTGTTCTGCATGTGTCAAAATACACACAGCGTGTTGCAACATATAATATAACAAATGAATAATTCATTGAGAGGGGCACAATATACAGATGACAAAAGAAAATATATACCACTTCTTACATTTACCAAGGCCAGTATGACAGAGGAAGAAAGAATCAAAACAAGAGGGACACCTGGTATTAAACAGTCTCCAGAGTGAGATGAAAGGAAAATTTTAAAATGTAGTATAAAATGGGACATCATGCTACTCTAGGGATATCAGCGGACCGTGAAAACATAAGTAACACCAGAGCAAGCTACAAAAAAAAAAAAATGTGTTTCAGAAGCAAGCTATGGCACTTCTACCAGCATAAGCTACGCAATTTTAGGCCAACAGTCTATTCACAAACAATTTAAATATCTTCTTTTGCTCAGTCTTTACTCCTGGAGTACAACATTCTTTAAAATAATCATCAACACTGATTGCGTACAGGTATTTTATCTTACTGTATTTCATATCAATGCTAGTCAGAGGGACCAATAACCATCACATCCGAATACAAACTATGAATCTTACATTATAATACACAAAAGATAAGCTAAAGCAGAGGCTGAATTTCTTCCTCCAAGATAATACAGTTAGCACTAGAGAATTATATTCAATGGTACTTTAACCTGAAATTGGAAGATAAAGTTTTAATGCTAGAAAGAAAGAAAATGTCCTTCAGGAATTTAACAACACCTCTTTTTTTAAAAGCTGAGACTGTAAGCAAACATTCATGCTTGGTCACATAGAACACATTTCTGCTATTTGCTATCACACACTACATCAACAGTGAAAAGCTTCTGAAGGTGTCAGTCATTTCCTCTGTAACCTTTTCTTCTCACAGCTTCTTCCAGCAGTTTTGTTAAAGAAAATTCTGCTACATTTGTTGTTATGTCTGGTACTTCCCTACAAATGGACTGCTACTGTGAGTGCAAAAAATACTGGGGATCATGTACAAAAAATTAAGAACCACAGAAGAAACTGTTAGCCCCTTCCACTTGGCACAAGGCATAGCTGTTTTTTATAAGCTGATGAGCAAGCAATGTTCTTCCTCTTCTCTTTCCTCTTTTCTTCTTTTTTTCTGACAATAAATCCTACAGTTCTGTTTTGTGCAAATTTTCTGTATGTTTAGCACAACTAATTTCCCGAGCTAAAGATCTCTCAAAAACTGTTCCTCCTCATGACCTACTATCTCCCGTTCTCAGAAGTACCAGTGGACTCTTCCTATGAAGGTAGATGTAAAAAAAAAAAAAAAAAAAAAATTAAAAACTAAAAAAAATAGAAATAATAGAGTTCACTATTAAACTCCTAAGTTTTTTGGAAGAAATGCTATCCTCACTCCCTTATGGAAATATATCCAGATCACTGGATCACCCCAACACCTTTAAATTTTCATCAATGCTCTTCTTCACTTGTCTTTTTTGTTGACAATATTTTCTTCATTCATAATGAACTCTTTTTCCTTTTTTTTTTAATTCTCACTGAATATACTAATCTGCTCTTTCAGCTATTTTTTTAACATTAATTAATTTACTATAGTAAAATCCTGATGCACGCAAAGTCGCCAGAATTCTCCCCTCCCTACCCTCACCTAATTAACCTGCCATTATTATTAGTCTCAAAGAATGCACACTTAAAAAGAACCTTAAACAGGAGGCAGCTATACTGAAAAACACCCAATTTTCAAGGAACACAAATTACAAAAATAGTAGTTTATCCTTCTCAATAGAAGAAGAGTAATGGCATTTAAGTTGTGTCTGCAGTCAAAACAAGAAATTTGCCCTTTGAAGATTAACTTTTTGAGAGATTTTCATGTCAAAGACACAACTATTCAAGTTTTCACTGCAAATGATGTCTGCAGTGACCTGGTGCTTTCAGGCTTGTTCTTTGCTATTTAACATCACTGCATGACTTTTCCAAATAACCTTAAGCATGCAGCTGTCTTCCTGCAAAAATTGTCTTCTACATGACTGTCTTGGGACAGAGACGGAACCAGTGCTGCTGACATAAAAAGAAAAAAAGCGTGTTCTAGACTTGCTTCACATTGTTGAACACGCCCTGACTCCCAGCTAAGTATTCTTCCTGTTGTATCTGTTCAAAGGACCAAAAGGAGAATCTCACTGCTAGTGTTGAATTCGATTTTGTTTTCAAGAAAGAAAATTTAAAATGGCTTTGTCAACATGCTCCCAATCAGTTTTCCAGTCAGCTATATAGATGCTGATCCCTGTATTTGACCTATATTCCAATCTAACGTCCAGGGAAAGAAAGAATGTTTGGCTATTCTACAGTCCTTGGTTTCTACTTTAAAAATCAATCAGACTAATCTTATGTTACACTTCTTCTTATCTTACACTACTTATCTTCTGTTTATTCTGTTTTACAAAGAAAAACAAAAAAGAAGCAATAATATTATCTCTCAAAGATTGTTCATGTTATCATTCCCATCGTGCAGTCCAAGATCAGATTGCTGTAGCTCTTCAAAGTTTATCTCAACAGGAATGCAGTCAAGATTTAGCAATACTGTTGCTAAACTTCAGCATGAGAATATGTCTGTTCATTACATAAGTATGCAAAATGTTAAATCTGAAGCACAACTACCATAAAGTAAGATAGTTGAATACTAATTTTGGCATGTTCAAAGTATTACATAGGACCTAAAGAAAGAATTATAAATTGTTTAGGTGACCTTTACATGTAACTGGAAAAAACTGAAGAATTTCTGTGTTCAGTGTCAGCATGGCAGTTGTTACAGGAAATATTTAAAAATCATGCTACAGAAATGCAGTATTTGTATTGCATATTTATTTCAAAAGTATCAGTTCATCAGCTGAAAACAGTCTCAGAACCACATGCTAAAAAGTCTTGCCTTGAAATATTTGACTACATTGAGAGTTCCCTCTTCCCCCTTTTTATTCTTCCTGTGAAATGGCAGCTCCTTCTCTCGCTAGTAGGAAGGCTCCTGCTCCTGAGAATCTGCAACTACAGAACAGACTAAGTGCCCTCATAGCAGTTATAGCCCTAGGAGCTCTGTCAAACAAATCATCTGTGTTCAGTAAACCTGAGCCACACAGCAGCACAAGAGGGAAGTGCTAAGCACTAGCACAGGGCGGAGGACACTCATCTTCTGACTGACGTCATTCAAGAAGGGCTGTTGCTTGCTCGGGGTTTGAATTCCTGGCACTGCTGAAAGATTGCTGAAGCTTGCCCATCCCTCACACTATTACTCCTGCTCTTCCACCAGGGCACAAGCTGTACACCTAGGGAAACCTGCAAAGTGCCAAGTGTGATTATGCAGCTTTGGAAGGAACAGTCAAGGCTCAACTGGTGTTCTCCCCAGTTGCATCAGTTAGTGAGGAGGAGGTTTGAGCAGCAGACAGATCCTGCAGGTCAACAACCTGCTGTGATTAAGTGCTAACAACCAAGTTTTGGTTTTCATAACCACTGAACCCTTTTGAGAATCAAGGACTGCTTGGAAGAGATGGGATCCACCAGACTATGGTGGGCAGACACATCTTCACTAACAGGCTGGCCAAGTTGGTAAGAACAGTTTTACACAAGGAACAACAGAAAAACAAACATTTAGTGACAAAGTAGTGGACTCTGTTGAAAAACCATGGGTGAGGAATGATGTGAACAAAAGATACCTCTCAGTCAACAAAATAGGGCTGGGTGAATTGGGATCACCCCAAGCATATGGACGTAAATACAGAAAGGCCTAAAGAAGAACACTCTGGGGAAACCTTCATTTTTGGGAATCAGAAAGACTGGATGCATAATGTGGAGTGCTTGTGCACTACTGCATGCAGCATGGACAACAAATAGGAAGAAACAGAGTTCTGTATGTAGTTACAAGGTCATAGTCTCACTGGTATCATGAAGTCGTGGTAGGACGGCTCACATGCCAAGGCTGCCATGAATATATACAGGCTCTTTAGGAAGAACAAGCTGCGGCAGTGACAGGGAGACGCCCTTCCTGTGAGAGAGCAGTGGGAATGCTCATGATCTCTGTTTTAGGGTGGATATGAGCCAGCTGAGACATTACTGGTCAGGATGACTAAGCAGACCAACATAAGTGACACTGTTACAGATTCCTGCTATAGACTGCCTGACCAGGATAACATCTCCATAGAAGAACAGATGAAGCATGAGGAGGGTAACTGGATAGCAAGGTGGACTGAAAAATGGCCGAAATACTAGGCTGAAAGGTTTCAGAAGCATGAAGTTCAGCTGGAGGCCAGTCCACTAGCAGCATATCCAAGGGGTCAATACTATTAAATGTCTTAAATGATGGGACAGAGGGCAATTTTTCATATAATATAAAAATGGAAAGAGTGTTTGATACACCTGATAGTTGTGTTGCCATTTAGGAGAAATTTGACAAGCTGGAAACACACGCTGAGAGGAACCTTATACATTTCAGAAAAGGTAAGTGCAAACAAACCCTATTCACCAGTATATACTGGGGGCCAGCTGGTTGGAAAACAGCTTTGCAGACAAGAAACTAGGTAGAAACCAAGTGGAACACACTCCAGCAATGTGTCCTTGCAGCAAAGAAAGACAATCACAACCTGGGCTGTGTTGGGAAGATCGCTGCCAGCAGGCCAAGGGAGGTACTGCTCAGATCTGTTAAAACCATATCCAAATTGCTGCATCCTGGACTCTCCAGTATGAGAGACACCGGGACATACACGGAAGTTCAGCAAACGGCAATTAAGATGATTAACAGACTGCAGTTTCTGTCAAATGAGGTGAGACTGAGTGAGCTGTTTGTTTAGCCTCAAGAAGAGAAGGCTCAGTAGGATCTTACCAATCCTGTGTATAAATAACCTGATGGCTCCTTCTTCTTTATACCCTCACATAATCTCTGTGGTGGCTAGTGAACAGACAAGGGGTATTGGAAACAAACTGAAAAGTACTTCCAACTGCAAACAACCAAACTGACAGTTCCATTCAGTTTATCATGGAAGTTTTATTACATTAAACTAATTCTAACACTACTGACTATCATTTCAAACAATGATCAGGGCCAATTACCGTACCTTGCACTGATTTCAATTTTAAGTGTGAATCTGTAAGTTTAGTTTTAATTCATCTTACTTTCCAGTAAGTTCACACTTGAATAAACTCTTCCCTAAAACAAAACTCTTTTTTCATATAAGATAGTTATCTGTAAACTACAGAGAAAAAATCATTAGTCACGTTCCAGTTTAAAATATCATCTAAGCCACATCCTTACGGAATACCAGCCAAGTTTGAACTAAAACACATGTAAATATAGAAAAATGTACACATAAAAAACCTCTGTATTTAATTCATTAAGTAAACAATCACTTACATTTTTTGAAGAACCTGGGCCATCACAACCCCACTCGTTAAATCTTCCACGGTCTGGCATGGTGCCTCAACATTAAATGTTTGGATCTGTGGGAGAATGCAAAAAGTTATCTTCTCTTACTTCAATGTCAAGGAATTTTCAAAAGTTTGAAAAAAAATAGTACCAAATAGCAAACAGAATAAAGTCTTTTATTATATAAAAAGTCATTTATAAATGACTTTATAAAGTCATTTAGTGCATGTTAGGTTTAAAAAGCTTTATATTTAATAGCCATTGAAGAAACGAACAGAGCTTAGTATCCCTGTTTTCTCAATAAACTTTGCTACAAAAAACAGTATTACATTCTCCAAAAGGCAAACTTTCCACTGCATATTCTACTTACTGGAAGTCATCAGTGTATTCTAGTACTTCCATATATTCATATGCATATATTCAAGTACACTCTCTCAATCAACACAAGTAAGAAACTCAGTTTTTAGAAGGAACACTGATCCCACAGAATGCTCATCAGCTCCCCACAATGAGAAGATGAAGTGTAGATTGACACACATATTCCAAACTTGATTATTCCCTACTATCAGATGGAAGAGAAGAACACAATGCTGCTAAACACTAATTGTTCTATGCACTACTAGAATTCTGAATATTTCATGCTGCGGTATTAACACAGTGACAGGCACCACAGTCCACAGCAAATTTCTTTTCTTCCTTGCTCTCTTGGTGAAAAGAATCAGTCCACTTCAGGACAATCTTTTCAACTGGTCTAAGTTATTTGATAATTTATTTTAAAGTAATATTATTTTTAAATGATGTGGATGAGTTTGCAAAAATAATTTTGATGATACTATTTGGAGGGTATCTGCCTAGTGCTCTCTGCTACTATCCTCCTTCTAGGGGAAGCCTGGGCTTATTTGTAGAGAACACTACTCATACACACAAGGGATAAGACAGTCTACAAGAGCACTTGCAACTTCAGAGAACAAAAATGTTAGATACATCAATAATTTTTTTCTGAACATAACGTACAACCATTCATGCTGTAGTGGCATTTGAAGGAGTAACAGTGGTTAGTCATTTCCTAATAAATACCCTTTATATGTATGTATTACAATAAAAGACAATTCATGTAACAGTAGGAAATTTTGAAGGTCCTTCTCTGAGGAGAAGGCTCTCAAAAAGTCATGTGCACTATAGCCAGATTCTCCTTTGGAATAGGTATAAGCACTCTAGGTCATGTAAGGTGCAATTAAGTTGTGTAAGCACTCTAGAATGCCATTTAACATTAATTTGGAGTACAGGCACCTAGGTGAATTTTCCTTTTTTTTCCCTTATACTGGAGAAAAAAACTAACACTCAATTAGGAAAAAAAAGCAATTATATCCATGAAGAGTCAAAAACTGAACTCTCAGAGCATGTTTCCTAATCACGCTCAACTGCGACCAGTCAATAGCAATGAATGATGTCCATGTTCCAAAAGCACATGAACAAATTACTGAGTGGCATATAAAACAGACAGAAGTGACTTCTGTCAGACTTTCTTACAGCATGGTCTGAGCTACTTAAAAAAACCTCACAGCTGCTTCTCCAGAAAATCAAGAAGCCATCATAGATTGTCAGGACACTAGGTAAAAATCAGAGTGGGTGGGTGAGGGAAAAAAACCCATGCATGAAAACACAACATAACAGGACATAATATTGAATTGCTATTTTGCCAGAAAACTGACTTTACCAATAGTCTCTGAATTGTGGCAACACTGTTGAAGGAATATGGAGAAAATTCTGAGTCTCCAGCTCAGCAACATATTGAACAAGAACTAATACTTTACAGCTGAAACAAAAAGGGCTGCAATGACATCATGGATCCTTATGCTTGAAGAAGTTCAAGATGCTAAAAAGATAAAATTATCAAGCATAGATGATGAAAACTTCTTTTCTAATTTTGCATATTATACCTTTTAATAATTAAAATTGAAGTCACTTTGCTGCACAATAGCCAAATCAAAAAATCATGTATGAACTACTACTATTACGGTTTTTCAGAAGCTGACAACGTTAAATGTTCTTTTCAAATAAGCAGCAGCAACATAACTAAAGCCTTCAGAGTGCAAACTAATCAGGGTTTTTCAGATTTATTTTGTAACTTGATATACGAAACATCTCCTTGACCAAATAAAAGTGTGTGTAGATGATACCACTACACTGCCAAATAAAGATGACTTAAGACTATTTCCAAAACACAGAAAAACAAGATGCACATTCTCTGTTGTTTTGTACATACTTTTATCATACTTCCCCAACACTCTACATAGAAAAAAGGGTCAAAACTGTCATTAAGGTTCAAGTAACCCATTTGAACTTTTTATTCCTCCCATAGACACACATGTGAGATTGCCATTAAGGAAAATAATGTTTTTCATAGTTAGACGTCAAAGAACATAAAGAAAGACATAAAATAATGTGAGTTTTATCTTCTAATCTACACACACTTAAATTTTATAATAAATGTCTTTGTTTTTATATTTCAATTGTGTCAAATTTATGCTACAAAAGACTTATACAAATCATAAAATTAAAGAACTATATCCTTTTCATATCCTTCAGAAATTATCCTTCAGAGATATGAAAGTAACAAATTTTTTTCAAAAAACCTTACATAAAACAGCTTTTCAAATTTACATCAAAGTTAAACTCCTATACCATTCTCAGTTCTACAATACGCTAAGCCCCTCTTAAGGAAACTTAAGGTTTCCTCTACTTAAGGAAAGTAGAGTTCGTTTTCCAGAAGGGAGAAAATGACAAGAATGTGGCCATGCACACAGAGAGTTCCAGCTATGGAGACAGAGAAGCAAATTTATGCATGTGTGCCTCTAAACAGCTATTCAGTAACAGCTGTTAAAACAGTGCTCTTCCTGTGCATTGTGATGTATCTCCTGGA
Organism: Cnemophilus loriae; assembly: GCA_013397755.1. NCBI lineage: Eukaryota > Metazoa > Chordata > Aves > Passeriformes > Corvidae > Cnemophilus > Cnemophilus loriae. The sequence goes on along the minus strand of VZTF01003562.1, from coordinate 246,562 downwards.
AGACTTCTCTCTCTTCCTGCAGGAACTGCTCCTCTGCTCCTGCTTCTTGAGTGCTTGCATTGCAGTCCTCACAGTTACCTCCACAACACTGAGAATTAATTCCTGCTCACTGTTATGATTCTTGGGGGTTTTTCCCCACTTCTTGAACCTCTCTCTATGGAGCCTGTATGTCATGTCTGTGGGCACACACGAATCTCAAGAAGTTCAACACCGCCAAGTGCTGTGTCTGGATTGGGGCAATCCCCCCTACCAACACAGGCTGAGGGATGAACAGATCGAGAGCAACCCTGCCAAGAAAGAATTGGGGGTGCTGGTGGGTGAGAGGCTGAACATTAGTCAGAAACGTGTGTGGCCAGCAGGTTAAGGGAGGTGATTTTCCCCCTCTACTCCTCTTTCATGAGAGAAACCCCACCACTCTTAGTACTTAGTCCAGCTCTACGGTCCTTAGTATAAGGAAGACATGGATCTGTTGGAACAAGTCCTGAGTAGGGCCACAAAAAAGAGGAGAGGACCTTCTTCCTATGAGGAAAGGCTGGGAGAGTGGGGGTTGTTCAACCTGGAGAAGAGCAGGCTTCAGAGAGACCTCACTGTGGCCTTTCAGTACTCAAAGGGAAGATGGCGGTCACACTTTTTATTAAGCCCTGTAGCAAACAGAAAAGTGGTAACCATTTTAAACTGAAAGATCACAGATTCAGACTAGATATAAGGAAGAATTATTCTACAATGAGGATGGTGAAACACTGGAACAGGTTGCCCAGAGAAGTGGTAGATCCCCCATCCCCAGTAAAGCTGGGCTAGACTCCACAAAACCTGATCTAGTTGAAGATATCCCTACCCAAAGCCAGAGGGTTGGACTACTTGACCTTTAAAGGTCCCTTACAACACAAACTTCTCTGATCCTATCACACAAGACTCTGGGGAAAAGAACGGGGTGAAGAAAAAACCCCCAGCCACTTGGCTCAATCTCTAGGTCCAGTAGGCCTTCCCATCAACTATCATCCAATGAAAGAAACGGGTTCTTTAATTTTATTAAATATTAATCCAGATCTCTGATCCACATGGACATGAACAGTCAATTTTTACACAAACCTTAAAATAAAGATTAACAGGTGATTGTTACAATGCAAAGGATGCTATCACTGGGGACTGAATAATTACTTCAGGAAGACAATACCTTAAAAAATTTGAGTTACAGTTCCTGATCACATATACAACTAGTGAGGACCAGTTAGCTAGTAGAGGTAGGATGCAAAAATGTATTTAATGAAAAATATTTTTGATATGAAGGACAGTGAACTGGACAAACAGTCAGTTGTCAAAGACAGTAGGTGAAAACCCGGATAAAAATCTGATGAGAAATCCAGCATCCCATGAAACTTAATGGGAAAAAAAAAAGTAAAAAACAAAACAAAGCAAACCAATCCCACCTCAAAGACAAAAAAATTCTCAGTGATGTTTCCCTTCTCAGCACTAAGGGATAATGAAAGATTTGCTCTTTGCACGCTGATTATGTACACAGCTTGTTTTTTATTACTGACGCAGTTACGTAATAAACCTCTTAAGTATTCTTTTGTAATAACACCTGAAATTGTTATTAGTGGTTCTTAGCAGATAAAACTCTGTGTGACTGATTACCTTAAGTGCAAACACAACAAACAGTAACACCCAGTTTCCAATTTATCCAAGCAAAGCACTCTCCAGTCACTGCTGGGGGACAAACTGGGCATCGGTCCACAGATTCTGACCAACCTGCTTGTTTCTGTTGGGTCTTGCCACTCTCTTTCTCTCTCCTTATAATTACAATTATTATTATTATTATTGTTATTAGCATATTTAGTACTATGTTATATTCACCATCAGTACTATTTTATATTTATGTTGTCTCTAGCCTATTATTACCGTTGTGTTATTTTGTTTCAATGCTTAAATTTTTCTTACATCAACCTGCAAGGTTTACCTTTTCTTTCCCATTCTTCTTGCCACTGCCAGGGGAATCAGGGGGGAACAAGTGAGCAGTTGTGTGATCCTTAATTCCCAGCAAGGGTTAAACCATGACACCCCCACTTTAGAATTACTTATCCACTATTTTCCTGTATTTTTGGAACTGACTAAGCAAGCTTACAGCTAGCTGCCATACAGAGCCTAGAACAATGTCCTGCCACTACAGGAGAAACAAATCACACAGACAAGACAGGGAGAACTGGCTGTGAAAGGAGACAAGAATGGAACCAGCCTCACTGGGTTGCATGCAAAGAGCACACTGGCAGAGAAGATTAAGGTGAGTTGGATGCTTCTGTCCTTGCCCATTAATCCTCTATTACCTAAAAGATCAGCAAGAAACTCACTAAAACAACTTTTTACTCAGCTTTAAAGCCCAAAGGAAACCAGAATATCAATTATTTTCACAATGGCAAGATAATTCAGTGATACACACAGTTGTTCTTCCTCAGATGTAAAATTCTTGTATTGAGACAGTCCTTTCAAATTAGAAGTGGATTTCCATCCTAAAGGCAGATCCTGTTCTTTCTGAAACCTTAAGGTTTCTTCACTCATTTTTCTCCTCACAGCTGGTAGCACTTCTATCTTCTGCCTGCATAGTCATGGCATAAGCTGTTTTTTCATACTTTCCAAGACAACAGCAGACTGCATGAAATAAATAACGGCGAAGCAGATTCTCTAACAAGCAGCGGTTTTATTCCACGATTCGAATTTGTGGATGTTTCCACTGATTTTTAGGTTATCAGACTTTCATTACTAAAATCTCAAAAGTTACTTTGCAATCCAGCTGTAATGTTAGGCACTCAATTAGCCCAACAATGAAATAATAAGGTTTTTACATTACTGGTCAGGGTGGGGATTCTTATGGGGAAGGACTTGAATAATAATTTTTTATTAATTTCCCTCTCATTTTACACATATTGTGTTTAACCTCAAATATCTGAATAAGTCAAAGCCATGCAATATCTCAATCAATATATTTTATTCAAAATGACACTTTTTCAAATATTAAATATTTCCTTTGCAGAAACACAGTGCAGAAAGTAGAAGATACACCTTGACCAAAGCTTACTCACTAAAGGACTTAAGAGATGAGGGAGCCACGACAGCATAAACCAGTTACTACGGCACTGTCTTGGCATTGCCACTAAATTGCTGCTAACTGAAGTGTTCAAGTATGACAAATTACTAAGATACAATGAACAGAGTCTCAAGTCTGAATGGTTTTTGGTTTAACCATTTCAGAAACATTAATGAGAAGACAAGCTAACCTACCAACTCCCACGGTGAAAATGAATGTATTCTTGTTTTCAGTTGAAAGCCAGATGAGCCAACTGATGAAAGAATTCTAAACAGCATTCGTAATGAAGATAAAATGAAGATATAATACATAATAGGCAGGCCTAAAACAGCACCATAAACCAACAGTTCTTTCCAAGCCTTCATCTATTTCATTAGTAATATCATAAAAGTAATATTTATCAGTCAGTGCTTTCTCTTCTCAAAATGCAAGCTACTAATAAAGTGCAAAACTGCCAAACATTAAATCAATGCACTCACATTTACAGGATACGTACATTCACACTCCACCAAGCACCAGTGAATTTTAGGAAGCTTCAAAAGTGCCTTTTAAGACTAGAAATATCTTATCATGGAAAAAAACCCAATCCAAAGCACAAATGGTAGGATTTCCAGGAACCAGCAGCTTCCTCTGCTAATCAGAGTGCAAAAATTTCCATCTCTACTACCCAGAAGAGACAAAATAATACACATATAATGATGTCATGTTAAACAGAGAAGTAGGATATCTTTTGCCATCAGCACTCTGACTCACAGAAGCCTAGATGATAATCCAGCTCATAGAACTGGGACACATGAAGTTTCACCAAAGAAGGATAATGAAACTTTTCTGTAAAAGTAGGTGTTTAATACAAATAGCAGAACAGCCCTCATTGAACAAAAGAGTGAAATTCTTTTTATTCTGAACGAAGATGGCTAGGCTACTAGAAACCTGAACAGTATTAGACAAATGTGCCCAAACTGATCTATACTAAAATAAATAGGCAAGACATAGCATCTATGTGAGGGCACAGGGCCAAGTCAAGTCAATTAACTTCTTGTCTAGTGGCTAGCCAGAGAAACTTTCCAAATTTATACATATATGTAATATTACTTAAACAAAAAAAAAAAAAAAAACAACAAATCAACCAAACAAAAAGTAAACAGAACAGAAAATAAGTAAACAAAACCAAAACAACAAATAGTGAAAAATAATGATAGCTTTCCCCTTGCAAAATACAGAAGAATAACAACAATTTAAAGCCCAACCTAAATTTAAATCCCAGCCTAACTCCAACCTTTGCAGCTATAATTCAGATGAGACATAGTCTCTATTAACAGGTGAAAGAAAGAGCTCTTTTCCCCAAAAGCACAGAAGATGAATCCAAGAACACTAAGTTCTACTGAAATATCATCTGCACAAACTTTCTGATCAGTGTGGAAACAGTCTTTCACAGGATCACATGAGTAAGAAAGACTTAGCAGCTAAAATACAGGATTAAGAGAGAGCTGGCACTACATTTTCACCAGGTTAAGAAATTTCAGACTTAACAGATTCTAGAACTGGTAACACGGATGTATAGCACACCACTAAAATTAGCATATATTGCAGTTCAAGTCTTCTCCTTTTCCTTATTTATATTTCAACTAACAATTTCCTGAACTTCATGGAATTCGGTGCAGAACAAGATTTTTCGGAGGCTGACCAAATTCCATGATTCCTTAAAAAAAAGCGGGAGCCACCATGTAACAGGCAGCCATCTTTTGACATTGTCTATAAAATAAAATCATTAACTCTGCCAGAGTGATCAAGTCATACTGGGGTTTTTTTCCTGGCCACAAGAAGGGCAGTAGAATTAATAAAACCAAAAACAAACACACACAAAAAATAAATCAAGAAACAAAAAAACCCACACATAAATTCTGTCACAGTATCTCTACACTGAAGCGAAACTATGGATACCTTGCTGTCATGGCAAACAAGTTCACTCAAAGATTTATCTTACATAATCCTGAAATGTAGAGAGGCTGTAATTCATTTAATACTTTGCAAAACTGCAGTGAATAAATTACAGATGCTCGTTTCCCTGATCTATTGTCCCCAAAACATAAATAATGTGGGCTTAATATGCACTTGTTGTGGAAGTATCCTAACTTAGCTACCTTGAGAGACTTAGCTTAAAATGGGAGGTCTACAGAGGACACAAAGCACTACACTTCCAGCATGACACACTTTTGCAAAGAAGCCTGCAGCTAAACGGCATGAAAGGGCCCTAGGAATCACAGGGCTAAAGCACATTATCATTAGATTTACAATGCATCTTCTTGTGCAATACTTGCTCCACTACCTGCACCACTTCAAAAACATTTCCTGCGTGCCCCCTTTGAAAAGCTCCCATCCCTTTGTGGCCCCAGCTAGTCCACTGAAACACAACTCCAGCTTTGTATCCATTCAGAAGCTTCTGCCTGCCACAGGCAGGAGTAGAGTGCCGGCTGGACTTCCCCGCCCTCAACCTTAGAGAGCTTTTCCCTTCACGGAAACCCTTCTCCTTTCCATGCTGTCTCTTTGTTCTCTGCCCTGAATGAGCAGTACTAAGGAACTCACGGGAATGACTTAAGTCACGTATGGCAAAGGCAGACAGAAAAACAATACAAGCATACTCTGCAAGGCAGGAAACCACTACCAGCGGTTAAGGGAAAGAGTTAATCTCTCTCCCTTTCCTGTGTGGCAGGACCTGCCAGGCTGTTGGCAACAAAAGCCACAAGGACATTACTACGCTCTTCCCCTCACTTCCAACCATGCATTCCTGCCTTAACCTTGTGCTAGTGTTGGTTGCCATGTGGCAAATAACCTCGCTGTTGTTTGGGGTTTTTTTTAATTAATCACTAGGACTTGCAAATTAAATTGATTAAACAACACCAGACTTAGGCTCTGAAGCTGGGGCACTTAACAAACCGAATTTAGGCAAAGACCTTTCTAAATGACCACACTAAAAAGTTATCCAAGAAAGGAGAGAAAAACAAGCGCAATTGTGTAGCAGTGGCGAGAGGAGAGGCCCAAGGCTCAACTTGAATGTCTGCAATTGCTCTACCGAAGTCAAACAGACTGCAGCGAAGATTTCTAATAGTCCAGGAAGAACAGAATGACAGAATATCATCTCCAAGTTTACAAGCCCCAAAATGTCATAATTAAGACAGACAGTTGTGCAAAACTCACAGTTTGACTTCATCTCTTTGAAACATCTGTGTTTAAGTATTTCAGAGAAGACAGAAACAGGTTTCTCTCCACACCTCCCACTTTGAGATTAACAAGCTAACAGAAAAGTTGTTTCCTTTACACTCTCTAAGGCTCACAGTTCCTAGCAGCAAAGCCTGTTTCTTCTCAATGCAACATCTCACAACCCCTCACCAAAAAATGAGGGGGCAGAATTGGGAGCTGAAATTGAGCACATACTAAATCATTCCTAAATGGTTTTTTTCTTCAGAGAACTAGTGTAAATGTACACTGTATAGAACAACTCTTCAGGAAGGAGAATATAGAAAGAAAAAGCAGAATTTGGGACAAGGCCCAAAAGAATGAAAATCTGGCAGTGTCAAAACGCACACACAATGAATAATGCCTCCGCCTCCAAATTCTGTGTTCAGTCCTCCTTTCTCAGGTTGACTTAAAAGATGGTGGGGGATGGCAAGGAATATATACAAACTGTACCCTATCACCTTTAATTATTGTACTCCTATGTTATCAGCCTTCTATCACCTGCTCTTCAATATAATCTTGAAGAGAAGTTCCTGTTTCTGCTTTACTCTCAGCAATACGCTAAAAAAATCCCTATTACTTAATAATGGTGCTACACATTCCAGCTCCTTCAACATGGTGAATGTTACACTCAGAATATCACAGTCATAGACAACTATCCCTTTAAAAGCTGGAGCAACAAATTCCTTACTATCTTAGTGAGTGGTCATAAAATATAAAAAAACGTTGCTCAGGTCTTTCATATTACAGAGGCTGTGATCTGTCAGGTTCCTCAAGCCATATTCCATGACTGCTGATGAGCTCAAGTTTTCTTGCCCTCTGAACAACAACATATTGTATTCAAACAGAATAGTTTTCTTGATTCACTGTTATCATCAGCACAATCAACCACTCCTGAAATAAGATGTTTTTTCAAGAGGTAAGACATGCTGATGCAATCACATTATCAGAAGAAAACAAAACTCTACAACTTTGTGGTCAGTGGCCAAGGATTGGAAGAAGAAACAATTTAAACAGGCATAGCAAGTTGCCTACAATCTTGGCATCTACAAGAAACCAGAAGAGCACTTAAAAATGCAAATGCACAAGGATCAAGATCAGCATAATCTAAAAGAACATAACTGGACAGCAGGGAAAAACAGCATCCCCAGTAAATTCCCCCTGTAATTTCTCTTTGAATAGGGTGCCTATCAAGCATTTGCAAGCAGCCTTCTTGAGGAATCAAAATCTGTTTCAGCAGTCGGTCACAGTCTTTATACTTCATACTACCACAGACAAATCCTTACAGCTGGGGATAGGCCAGGACACAGAAGACAGAGATACAATGCACTGAGGAGATTTTTCAGCCAAAAAGGGAGAAAGGTCAAAGGACTCATACTACATAAATGACCAAAGTGCTTGTAAAATGGAGGATGCTGAAACAGGAGCTCTGCAGTGTTTAGAAAGTTCTCACTTATCACAAAAGTTTTAACAGAAACTTTATTTGGCCTTGAGGGTTGGAAAAGAAAGAAAGCAGGCAAAATGCAGCTTAGTGGAGGTAGCACATACTAAAATAAGAGATATTTATCATAATGAAAAAAAGTTCATGACATCTCCACATCAACTTACTACTTACAACCACTTAGCAGTAACCTCTTTGAGGAATCCTCTTGTTTACATACCACTACTAAGCAACCTTTTCAGTATCATATCTTAGTTCTATGCTAGAAAAGAAAACTTCTCAGGTTACGTAGCAAAAGCCTGCAGCCATCACAATGATTTCAGACATGTTGAAGTCTAACTGGCACAGGCACGTTTGACAGCTCTCCAAGTTTTATGAAATGCTTCAGCTATATATCTAAGTTGAGAGCGCTCCTGACACTACACACACAAAAAAACAACCCAAACCGAAAACCAAAAACCTATGTGTTCATATGTGAACCAGTCTTAACTCTTAAACAGAAAAATAAGCTGTCAATCTGTTAGATACACTGAAACAACTTCAGTATTATTGCAGGTTTACCTCACAGCCACATTTTTCTAAACTGCAGCAGCTTAAGTGCATCCTGGATAACAATCCCATAGTGCGTAGGATAGTCTCAGAAGAGGTTTGTGGGAGATTTTTGGTAGAGCAATAGTTCTACAATTACAGTAGGCTGTAAACACTGCTAAAGTGCAAATATCAATTTTGAGAAGCCAGTACTTGGCCTCCAGTCCTTTGTTCAGTCTTGCCCAAGTTGCCACTACTGTGGTTGTCTCAAAATAACATCATGGTCACCTGCTAAGGTGGTAGGAAGTTAAAGCTCACCCAGCTGTTTAAAAACCTGAAAATTATTTAGGAACCCATTTGGTGACACTGTCAGAGAGATGAAAAATAAATAAGAATTACACCCTGAGCTAAAGCCTAACAACAAAAATATTAAAAAATAAACCAAAACATATTCAGAGGTAAGCAGCTTGCTCCAGCTTAAACACGGCAGAAGAGAAATCACAGGCATGCAAGTTAAAAAGCCTAAGCAATGTTCTCCTTCATTAAAATCATGAGTTGGCAGAGGGAGGAGCACTTTCTTCTCACCCTATATCCATCCTAGCAAACATTCAGTTTAGGCTGAACAGGTTCTCAGACTTGCAGAAAGCCTTATCTATTTAAAACACAGACAAACCAGTTTAAGCACTTCTGTATGAATGTTAAGCAAGCAACCTGGGAGGCTAAGCCAGTTCTAAAGAGCAGCCAGCTTCTCTGGCATAATGGGAAATTACTGGTCCTCCCAGATGTGCATAAACTGTTATTAAGACAGCTCTACCTTCCTATCTAAATGAACCGTTTCCCAAGAATCATTATGGGACTTGAGAGAAAGTCAGGCAAAAAAAGCATCTTTATAGACAGTCAGTTTCACTGAGGAACAAAAAACTTCACTGCCTCTTCTGCAAGTTTCATGTATCCTGGAATAAAGTCAAATCACCTTTCTTCTTTTTTTTTTTACTGAGTCGGTTTCAAATCCACATTCACATATAAATGATGAAATTGTAAAAATAACCCGTAACTTCATACACTCATCTCAGGATCAAGCTGACCTGTTCGAATGCTGTTTAAGAGAATTTACTATTTCTGCTAACCAAAACAGATGCAGCTAGTCTCTTCATTAGCTCAGTATTTGAGGGGCTGCAATGGTGAGAAGAGTGACAGGACCTGTGTGGACCATTACTACAGACAGGACCAGGCTTCACTGGATAGGTACAGCTTCAGGACTGCAGATTATAAAGACTGAGCCTCTCACTCAGCTTTTCTTTGCCAGTATTAACACACATCATCTTCCTCATATTGGGACTCTTCATTCCCCACACCTGAAAGAGAAAGCACGGAAAGCCAAAAGCAGGACAAGTGGCCAACCACAACAAAGACTGAAAAGCTGGCGGGAATGTGAAGGAAAGAGAAACTGGGTGACTTATTCCAGATCTACGTGAAGCACTTCCCCAAGAACCTCTTCCCCAAAATCATTGCCTTCTATACTTTCCAGGCCACTTGCTCACCTCTAACAATAAATTCATTTCCCTTGCTCATCCTTTTTGACTTTCATTGAAAAATCTAACCTGTTATTCCCCAGGAACTTACTCATCACCATCAGAGCTTAAGTCAGCTCTGGCCTCTCATAGAAAAAATGTCTCAAAATTTCTGTCTCTATTCAACAATCAGCTGTATTGCAGTTTCATATTCTAGGTATTTACCTGGCAATTTTGCAGATAGAGGGGGAAGAAAACCCAAAGCAAAATCCAGTGGTTTGAAACAACTGACCAATAACTCAGCTACTACAGAAATACAAGTTCTATGTCTGTGTTACAGTCATTGCTCAGACTACAGAGTAGCTGCAAACCCAGGTTTAATTAATGTCCACTACATTTTGGCCGCTCTTTGAGTGACAGCATAACCTAAAGACATTTCTGAAACAAACCGCAAACATTAAAGTGGTATAAAGGAATTGCTATCATAAGATCATAGAATCATAGAATGGTTTAGCCAGGAAAAGAACCTTGAAGATCATCTGATTCCAAGCCCCCAGCCACACGCAGGGAGACCTTCAGCTAGATCAGGTCGCTCAGAGCCCCACACAACCCGGCCTTGAACACCTCCAGGGATAAACATATCACCTCTAAGGCTGATACTGTAAACATCCTCGACCTCATCGGTGAATTCTGTCTCTCGAGACCCAAGCACTGCTTAAAAACAGAGAAAAACAAACAAGCGGAAATGCAAGTTTCTGGTCAGAAAGGCGGCCTTGCTGGTCAGAGAGCGACGGGCCGGTGTGAACAGCCGGGTACCGACACCCCGACGGCACAGCAGGGACAAGGACCAGAGCCGCGGCCTGCAGCTCGCCCGCCCAGCGCGGGCGCACCTGGGGGCGCTCCCGCGCCGGCCCCCCGGCCCTTTGTTCCCCCGCTGCAGGGGCAGCGCTGAGGCGGAGCACGGCCCTGCCCAGG
>VZTF01003562.1:183771-235732 GCA_013397755.1 Cnemophilus loriae | reverse complement strand
CAGGCCGCCGGGGCTCCGCCGCCCCCGGCCCGGGCGCGGTGCGGGCCGCAGGGCCTCTATCGCTGCAGCGGAGCCGCGACGACGCGGGAGGCGCCCGGCACCGCGGCCCTGCGGTGCGGCCCAGCTCGGTGCGGGCGGGCAGCGCGCACTCACCCAGGTGAGCAGNCGTGCGCCGCCGGGCCCTCGAGGGGTGCGGGGAGGAGGGGTCTGCAGCCCTTCCCTCGGCTCTGTGTCTGTGTGTCTGGGCGCGGAGGAGCTGGTTAGGAGAGTGTCCGGCAGGGCTGGGAGCGTGAGTTTGTGAGGGTGGTGTACCACAGGCGTTATCAGTGTTGGTGTGTAGTGTGGCTTGGCTTCTGGATGGAGTGGCTCGTACAACATTTTTCTTTCTTTTTGGAGTAGAAAATTACCTTCTATCCACGGACGTTCTTCTGTTAGTGAAAGGAGCAGCCACTACAAGGTTTTCCTCCTTTCGGAGTAGGAAATGGCCCTGCACCCACAGACATGTGACAATCTTAGTATCTAGTGTGGCTTGTCTTATGTATGGAGCAGCCTTGACAACGTTTTCCTGTGTTTTTGGAGAAGACAACGACGTTAGCTTCCTTTCAACAAAGTGCTGCTGTAGTAAATTTAATGAACAGGCAGTCTACGAGTATCTGAAGGGGGTCTGCAGGGAAGCCAGAGAGAGACTCTTCGTTAGGAACTGCAGTGACAAGGAGTAATGGGTTCAAACTTAAAGAAGGGAAATTTAGGCTAGATAGCAGGAAGGAATTTTTTTACTGTCAGGGGCATTGAGATGCTGGAACAAGTTGTCTAAAGAGGTTGTAGATGCCCCAACCCTGGCACTGTTCAAAACCAGTTTGGATAAGACCTGAGCAACCTGGTCTAGTGAGAGGTCTGTCCATGGCACGGGGATGTTGGGACTGGATGATCTTTACAGTCCTTTCCAATCTCTTAACATTCTATGATTCTATAAGCTACTTGCTTAGCACTAGCTGCAAGTGGTGACTAGGAAGGATGGTGATTAGACATTGGAATGGGCTGCCCAGGGAGGTAGTGGAGTCACTGTCCCAAGGGGTGTTTAAAGAAAGACTGGACATGACACTTGGTGTCGTGGTGTGGTTGACAGGGTGGTGTTCAGTCTTAGATTGGACTTCATTATCTCAGTGGTCTTTTCCAGCCTTATTGGTTCTGTGTGTTTCTTCAGGTGATTCAGTTAATTTTTTATCTCAAAAACGAGTCTGTCCCTGGCCAGAGTGCCCCTGCATCCTTGCTGTGCCCCAGCCAGAGGAGCTCTCCATCATGCTGCAAAGGCGTCATCTGAGGAGTTCAAGTAACTCTTTCTCAGTAGTGTGTTGGATTTTGAACTATTTAAAGTTTGCAATGAGAGCGTGTGGCATCATGATAAGTTCTGCAGTTCCCTATCAGTTAACAACGGGCCTGACATGCAACAACGTGGAGTAGCAGGCACAGGGCACTGATAACAGTGGAGAGTTGAATAAACAGGAAGGGTCTCAGATGCGGAAACTGTCCGTTTTTTCCCCATTTTCTCAGAGTTCTTCCATTTCATAAATTAGTAGCGTGGACAAAATCTGAGTGCTCCTTTTATGTCAGCTTCTTTTGAACTAAAGAGTATTGTAGAAGCTTTATGAAAACTTTCAAGTTTTCTCAGGAAAGTACTTTCTCACTGATCTCTTTGTATAACCTTCTGTATAAGTTATGAACGAAATCTGTCTTCATTTAAAGGTAACTTTCAGTTTGAGGATGAGTTTAAGGTCTTAGAAAACTGCACAATTACCAGCTTCCTGTTCCAAGTTTTAATGTGTGCTTTAAGCAATATGCTTGGTACTTTTGACAAACAGTGCTTTCAGAGGTATATTGCATTGTTTGAGGTTTTCTGCCATATCTCTCTCTATGTCTCATTTCCCACTCTGCTTTGCCTGTTGCCACGAAGTGTAGCTTGTATTTTGTTGAAGCAAACAAATACAGTAATGCTTTTTTACCTTGCTATCTATTTTAGTTATGAAGTTGTATATGGAAGTAGTGCTTTCTACAGTAAGGAATTCTTGGGCACTTTTCCTAATAAAGATCTGAAGCCTCTTCATGCTTAGCTGAAGTATTACCTTATTCCAGTAAACATTATTAAATGAAGTAAAGATATTTTCTTTTTCTTCCTGTCTGACCAAGAAAGTCAGGTATCCAAGCTGAAGGCATTAACAGGCTCTTTCTCATGCTCCTGTCTGCATATGAATTGAGTTCCACTCTCTGGTTTGTTTAGAACTCTATACCTTTCAGTATGTTTTAGCCTTATGAAGTGGTGGAAGACTTTGTTGGGAATTGTTTTAAACAGATCATTTATCACCCAGTCAGATATTCAGAATAGTAATGCTAAAGAGGCCATTGAATTTATCTTTTTGGTTCCAGCCATCCGCATGGTTTCAGGCTCAGGAGAAAAATTATTGGAGACATTTTGTTTTCCCAGTAGAGTGGTATATTAATTTTGGATTATTTTCCCTCACAGCCTTGCACCTGGAGTTTGCAGCTGCATTACTTTTAACTTGCAAAGCATGATTCCATCAGCAAAAGTAGAATACCTACTTTCTTTTTTCTTCTTTTTTTTTTTCTCTTTAGGAAAAAATGTGCCTCAGAGACTGCTGAGCTCAGACCTTGCAGAAACCTGCTTTGTCAGGCAAGTGCCTCAGTTGGTCCGTGCATAAGGTATACTCAACAAAATCATTATTTGCCTACTGAAATTGCCCTCTCCTCTCTTTTGGCAAGACTGTTCAGGACTTTTCCATTCTCTTTTGCGAAGAGCATGCATACACTTAAGCGTAGTCAGCACAGTCCTGAAAGCAAAGGTGGTTCATGGTGAGCATACAACTGAATATTACACAGCTGAGTTTGGCTGTATTTCTTGTACCAGCTGAACTGATTTGTAAACCCAAAGTTGATGCAAACTCATAATAATGATGCATTAACAGACTGCATGAAATTCTGGTAGGATAATCCCATGTCAGTTTTAACAATCTTGTCACAGAATATATCTTATCAATTTATGTGTTGCTATATTAGATTTTTTTTATTTTAATTTCCATTAGTAAATGTGCCCTTTGGATTTTCTCCTACTGATTTTTAAAATATAGGGAGATACTTAGTACTAGAGATTGTTGTGTGGTACTTTATTCAAGTAAGACTATGCCCACAAAAATGAAAAGCTAATAAATCCTGTTTCCTCAGAAACACTTTTTCTGAGCACACCATCAATCATTTCCATAATTTCGGTTTTATAATGCTGTATTTGCCTACACCACTTCTTTGAAGTCCAACTTCAGTACACTAAGGAACCTGGATAAAATGCATCACCTCAGGATTTGGCTGATTTAGGGTTTAGGCTAGTAAACTCATAGAGTCTTCAATGCTTCCACTGTTCTTCACGTGTAGTTCATGCCTGCTGTTGTTAACTATTTCTGGATGCAGTCTGGGCATATCTTTGAACTCATAAAGAAAGAGAGCATAAGTAATTGTAGGATCCAGTTTGCTGAGACAAATCCATTCAGAAAGTCTCATTGTCAGCCACAGAGAGGGGCCATGACCTGCTACGACCCTGAAGCAGGAAGTAGTTAGAGAGCTTCTGATGAGACGGGTCTCGATTTTTGCCCTACGTATAAGAATTTTTTTATTTATTTATTTTGGGAATTTTTGGCTGTTTTTCTCTTAAATGAAATATGCTAAATTTATGCCTTAGATAATTCAACGTAAAGCTAGTATATGTTCAGGGGATGGATTACAGAATAAATATGCTCTGTTTTAGGATGCTTAAATTCTTAGAAGTTGGTTTATGTTATCTAAAATGGGCCAATCTTATTAGAAACATTTTGATATGAATGAAACCAACTTTTTTTTGTTTCTTTCTCTTACCGTGGAAGAAAATTTTGAGTGGTTAAAGCCTTTTTGTTCTTCAGAAAGTGTGACCTGTGCTTTTGACTAGTTGGAGATGAATTAGCTTATCCTGGAAAACACACAACCTCTACAAATTAAGCAGCTTTTTTAAAGTGCAGGGGCGATGCTTTTGCTAATAAAAGGCAACTGGCAAAAGGAATTGCAGGTTCTGGCTTGCACACTGGCCCACCATCACTGTCTTAACTTCATAATTTTTTTCAAGAACTGATGGTGGCTGCCAGTACTGTATCAAGAGGAAAACACTCCAAATAAAACTGAAATAAAGGAAAACCCGGAGCTCCATTTTTCTCATCCAGTTCACTCCCAGCATGTCCCATAAAGGACACATTGTTATCTAAATTATCTTTCAGATGTTGAGCAAATTGTACCATGCTCACAAAGTTCATACAGTAAGGTTAAAAACTTGTATCTCACGTCAGTACTGCTTGTGTGTTACCTCATTGTTTACTTTGCAGACATCAAGAGAGCCTCTTATTTCTTTTTCACTGTGCTTGGACATTCCTTTGGTAGTGGGTCCTAAAAATCTCTATGGTTTTGAGAGTATATTATCATACGGCACTTCCCTGATAAACTCAGAGAAGTTCAAACACTTCAGAAAACTATGGGGAAAATTCTGACTTTGGATAGCTGACAGCTGTTTAACAAATGGTAAAGCCTGGATTGTTTTTCATGTCTTTCTTTATGAGTCATGGCATAGGGTATTGTTGTAGCTGTGCTTTATGTTGAACATTGAAAGTCTTAATAATACTTTTCAGATCTGAAAAATTAAGAAATAGCACACCCATACTAGAGTGTGTCCTCATTCCTTAACACTTCAATGTGATCTGTATGAATTTCCAAGAATAAAAGCCATTGCACTTGCAGTATTGCTCATTATAGTTCTCTTTTTTTTTTTTGGTTAAATCTGCATGCATTGTTCATACATAATCACAGAGGGAAAAATGTAACTTTTAAAAGGTCTGTAGAATACTATCTGAAATGTAAAAAAAAACTAGTGTTACTTTCTGTCAGTGATCACTCTGAGAAACACTGATAATGAACAAGGTGATTTTCTGTTCAGATGGTTAATCACTGACAGATTTACAAATGAAACTGTATGATTTTACAAACAGTAAATTGCATTCCTTTCTATTGCCAAACCTTTTGTGGACAATTTAGTGTGAGATTGTTTCCACTCTCTAGCTATCAAGAATCCTTGTGGACATAAACGTGATCCCCGTCTACTGAGATGCAATGTCAAGCTGTAACTTAGCTAGCCCAAATGGAATGGAGAAGTAACTCCGTGTCTTTTTCCCCCTTTCTGTATTGTTTTATGTGAAGCAAATGCCAGTAGTCTGAAGATAAGATGAAAGAAAGCTAGAATTTAAGATTCAGGCTTTGTTGTTGTTGTTTTTAATATAGGAAAAAGGCCCAGCATTTTTGTCAGTTTTTTGAAGTTTGCAATTGATATTTTTAACATTCTGAAGTTAATTGTATAAATTCCAGTTTTGATGTGAGTATTATTAGATGTGGCTTGGTTTTCATCCCTGCATTGGAACACAGGGTGGAGTTATACTTGCATTTAAGAAAGCTATCCTTGTGAAATGGCTAAAAAGAGAAAAACTTTTAAGTATAACCAGAATTCATTTATCAGAATTTAATCTATTTTCAATTACTGCCTTTTTTTTCCCTGAAGTAATTTTATACAGTTGGTTCTCTTCTCAGAGCTAGTGTAGGCAGGATTTAATTTATTGTATTAAAGAATAGAAACAGAGCAATAAAAACAATTCAAAGCTTCTTTGCAATTATAAAAAGAAACAAAGTAACATAAATCTACAGAAAAGAAAGAAAGAAAGAAAAACTTTAAAATAATTTAACATCTGAAAAGCCTGTGATGTAGAACCCAGATCTGAAAATAATTATATGAGGAAAAGGTTGATGAAATGCTGTCATTTTTTCATAACCAGACAAATGTAATGGATCCATGGATGGAGTTTAGTACGAACCACACTAACTTGCTCTTGAATTGCATCAAATTATTAACAGTGACTATTTTAGGAGTGATTAGATTTATGTGATAAAGTCTGGTTCTGGAAGTTTTCTCTGACACACGCTTGGTCTTTGTCAAGGCTGGTTGTCTCTGAAGACTGAGTCTTCGTTACATTGTTTAAGAGTTAAATCTCCTATAGCTTGCTTCTTAGTTGCACCAGCTGAAAGAGCAACACTTGCTAAGCACATGCACTGTGAGGCGAGATTTCTTAGAAGCTATTTTAGTACTGTTATCTAGCCTATCATACATTCAAACCACTGCAGATCACTCTTTGGCTGTTGTGGTTGCACTTGAAGAAACATGAACTGCAAGCCTCCAGTTCTGGGTATTTTGTTTGAAAACATTCAAGACAGTCTTGAAATCAGAAAATTCCTTCCTCCTTCAGTTAGACACTTTTTCTATCAGTGTATTTTAACATTTTCCTTGTAGACATTGCTTTTTTTAACATGCTATCTCAGAGACATCAGAGATAAGAGGAGCGGGAGGAGATTGTTACTGTCCCTGCTGAGGCGTGAATGCAGAGAAAGTATGTATTGGTTCTTTTGAAGTGATACCTTTCTGTTTTGTAGTACCTAGACTACACAAGTCTTGTCAGCTTTTCTGTGCAATGATCTTATTCAGAAAAAGTGCTGGAAGTAAAGAGGAAAATATACACAGCACTTGTTGGCTGTCCAGAAGCAGCAAGTAAATTAAAATATGAACAATATGAGCATTAAGCATTGATAGTTTGTCTTCTCTAGAATTCAGTGATAAAAGCGGCTGGGAGTGAGACTGAGGCAGAGATTCTGTTTCCCCTCTATATAATCTTTGCAATATTGATGAGTAAGTGAAGACAAAGTGTCTCAGGGAGTTTTATGCAGAGAGAAAGACTGTGCAACAATTTCTCTTGGGCACTATGCTTATGTCAAAAATGTTATTGGGAAAGTCATATATGTTTCAAAATGAAGGGCTGAAGTAGATACAAGTAACTGCCATTATCTGCAAGAAGGAAGAGAAGGTGAGGATCTGTGTATTTCATTTTCATGTTCTGGTGCTAACTTTGGCACCTTAGTTTGGTATTTCAAGAAAAGTGGGTGAGCAGAAATGGAGGCGAGCAGATGTAGTGAGTAGCTATTAATGGTAGGCAGATAAGAATTTAGAGTGTTGTTGCAAGGAACATACAGAGAGGAAAGAGCTGGAGTGGATGTCTTGAAGGCTGTTCAGGGAAACTGATTTAAATTGGTATGATATTGATAATTCATGTCTTGTTTTCAAAGTGCATCAAGCAAGCAGTGACAGAGGAAGTTCAGGTGTTTCACTTGCCTTCCGAAGGTACAGTTAAATCATCTGTATGTCTGTGACACAATAGGTATTTCTGAAAAAAAAACCAACAAAAAAACCCTGTGTAATACTTAATGGTATGTAGTTGTTATGGGCATGTTGGTATATTCTAACAGAACTGATATGGAACAATGGAGGAATTATCACATACCAGTTCCCTGGCATTTACTTCTGGTTTTGTTCTGGGTGGTCAACCCGGAAAAAACAGTGGGACAGAGTGAAAATTAGTGGACTGATGATGATACTTAAGGAGGAAAAACATAGAAATTGAAAGTACCAGCATGCATAGTTGTGGAAGATGGCTGTCTCAGAATGATGCAGTGTAAAAAAGAGAAGCTTCTTCAGGACTGGATATGCAAAGAAATTAAGTATACAGGCAGGTAATGTTGAGCTAGGGAGGCATCACAGCACACCTACTAGTCCAGATCCTCAGCACCAGGGAACCACTGCTCAGAAAAATTCCACAACATCTGAACCTCATGGCTTTAACATATAGGAATGTAACTGTGTAACTAGCTATGCAGAGAAATGCTGTATTTCCTTGTGTAGGCCCATGTCTATATGTAAGACCTTTCCACAAAGATCTGGTCTTTTATTCATTAGGACGTATGAAATGTGTGTAAACACTGACCCACTTTAAACATGCCTGTTTATGACTCACTGGTGTTCCACCTTTGAAGGAAGTTGCTCTTTCCAACTACTGTGACACAGTTGCTTGTTGAAAGCTGTAATTAGCAAGAAATTGACTACAGTTACAGAAATAATAGTCTCAGTTCAGATTGGCACACTTAGGATAACTTAGTTTATTGTTTCACTTCCTATATGCTTCATTATTCCATTTTGGTTTTCACAGTGAAAGCCCAAAAATACGACAACAATTAATAAAATCTCCCCTTGTTCTTCATGAGTTTGCTCTGCTCTTATGGTACTTAATTATACCAACTTACACTTTTTAACAATACTTTTAGAATGTATCAGCTTCTCTTGTATTGCTGCTACAGAAGGCATCTTTTACAAACGTAAGGAAGCTTGAAAAAAGCTCCACTGCTTATACTAGAAAAAATGTGGAGGGTGAGAGTAGCTGTTTTAGGAAAAAGATGATGCTTTCTTATTAGCAATAGACTGACATGCTGAAATCTTGCCAGGATAGTCATTGCAGGTATCCACTAAAATCCTGATGACTTGTACTCCATTTCAGTTTTGCAATTAATTCAGGGCCAGAGGGTGTTTGGTGATGTTTGCTAGACAAATTAAAAATGACACATGAGCCGTGAAGTGTAGAGAAACACTGATGAAAGCTTGCAAGCTGGACTAGGAAACAGAGAAAATGATACCAGTCTTACCTGCCTTCAGAAGGCAATACTGGGATTTTATGTCAGCTTCATATGAAAAATACTTCAATTGTGTACGGGCGCAGCTTCAGTATGACTTTTCATGTCATTTGACAGAGTTATCTTCACCCTTCTGATTTCGTAATATTCACAGCCATAGTTCATTTCACTTCCTGATTGCAACAGGAATGATTCAGCAGTGTGTTGGAAACTATTTTATTTTGCATGTCTCCAGTTGTAGGTTAATGCTGTAGTTTAATAAATGTTAGCCTTAGTCATTCTGGTGGCTAAAAATGTGAAGCAAGTATAAAACTAGTGAGTCTAACTAGGGAAGCCTGATAATACTATTTTTCTTTCAAGTTTTCTTCGTGTTTCCAGCTAAAGGTTGGTAATGCTCAGAAAACACAAATTCAGTTCAAAATGCATTGGGTGATTCCTGTGTATCCAAATGAGCATTTAACTCTAAAACCAAAATGTCCTTGTTTCTTTATTCACTTAAGTGGTGAAAGTTAAATTTCTGTGTTGGCTTAGCCTAGCAGGAGTGATGTGGTGTATAATTGCTAAAATTCTTGATAATGCAGTCATTAAAATCTTTTTTCAATAAACTGTCCTTAGTTCAGTAATGACCTATTCCTATGCAATTTATCTTATAAAGATTTCCAGGTAAACTATCTGACTGATTTTTTTTTTTTTTTTTAATCTTTAAATCATAACACAGTCATTTAAGATTTGTTTCCTATTGCGGAAGACCTCTACAGCAAGATCAGTGTTTGGTAAAAATGGATACATTCCTTCTTTTTTTACCACTTTTTTCTCCCAACAATGGCTATTCTGTTGCTTCAGGAATTTGTTGTGTATATGAATAGATGAGTATACATATTGTTTGTAACTGTCTTTAAAATGCCTGTGCACATATGTTTTAATATATGTATATGTATATATTTCTTTTTAGATTTTAGAGCTGTGATGGCCAGTCACCAAGCGGAAGTTCAGAGTTTGAAGCTAGATAATGATTCAGTTATAGAAGGAATAAGTGACCAGGTACTGGTGGCAGTTGTGCTCAGTTTCACTTTCATTGCTGCTCTGGTATATACGCTTTTAAGGTGAGAATGTGTTGACAGGAATTAGTCAACATACCTGCATTTATAAAAATCCTAACTTTCTTGACAACCTTTTGCATTGGTACATAAAAACTGTGATTTTGTGGCAGTAAGGAAGTGATTGTTTGATTACTTGCTATGTTTAACTAATTGCTTGGCACAGCTAGAATCAAAAGTGGAGTTTAACTCTTCCTTATCTTCAGATAATCGGACTGAATAGTGTTCATCATACCTGAAGACTGAAAATGGTTGAATTCACTGTCTGTATGGCTGCTAACACGTATTTGGTTACAAAGTACAGATTTGTCAACAACTCTAAAACTAAAATTGGATACATTCCTCCACTGTGTGTTCTAGCTGCAGTCTCCTTCCAAGAAAAAAACCTAAAAAACAAACAGACAAACAAAACCCCAGATCCAAAGACATTGACTGATTTTTTTTTTTTTAATGAGTATGCTGTGAAACAGTGGACTTCAATATGCATTCCATACAGGAAAACGTTAAGTTCAGAATTCAGTAATGATCAAGTCATCAAAACTTATTTTCATTTCAGAGTTTTTCTTTGCATCTTAACAAATACCTTAGTGTATGTGTTTTGGGAAAATGAGTCTGAGTGTCAGATTGGCTTATTTTATTTTATTTTATTTTATTTTATTTTATTTTATTTTACGGATGTGTATAAACTTCTGAACACAGAACAGTTTTCAAAACGAAGAGAACTCCATCTTAGTGATGCATTGACATCATGGAACTTACTGGAGAGGATATGTCCACATGAGAAGTATTGCTGGGGTAGAGTTACTTGAGAGCAAGCTACAAAATAAACTCTAGGTGGAAAAACTTGATTGGACTACAAGGCATTGCTGCTGTTCAGGACCAGGAGATCACTAAGGAGTCTTAAGAAATGCATTCACTTCACCTTGCCCTTTTTTTTTCTGAAGCTATTTCAGTTACTCAGATTGCTTTAAGAATGCCTCTTTTTCATCTGCTCTTTTATGATTTCTCTACCCTTTATATTGACATTTTTGGCACTTGTGACTTGAATTTTAAGTGTTTAGTTTGAAAGTTAACATTTTATTTTTGAACTTAAGAAAGGAAAGTAACAAATATTTTTTTAAAAAGTGAGTGGAACAAGGGTCAGCATTTGGCAAGAGCAGCAGAAGTTCAGTCAGAATTAAGTTCAGGGAGATGATGCAGCAGTTATGAAGAGTTACTTAGGGAGGAAGATAAGGCTGGTTATTGACTGTCTCTGCAGTGTAATGAGGTAGGTAAGAAGTTTGACTGTGAATCCTGTTGCATGCCTTGATGGTTTATTTTCTGGAGGGGCAAACAAACTGAAAACACAAAGCTTCCAGTCTTTGGAGGTCTGCATTGTATGATTCGTGGCCAGTGACAGGACTCAAGGGAAAATGTGAAGCTGAGTCAGAGGAGATTTAGGTTAGATATCAGAAAAAAGTTTTTCATTCAGAAGGTGGTTGAGCATTGGAACAGGCTCCCCAGGGAATTGGCCACAGCACCAGTCTGACAGAGTTGAAGACGTGTTTGGGCAATACTCTCAGGGACATGTGTCTTGAGGTGTCCATGTAGGGCCAGGAGTTGAACTCAATGATCCTGATGGGTCCCTTCCAACTCAGCATCCTCTATGACAGTGATTCTATGACTGATGACTGAAAGTCTTACTAGCATCGTCTTAGCTCCTTGCTCTGCCTTCTGGTACTTTTTGAAATTGTTTATATTCAGCAGCACTCTTCATCTACCTCCTTTGCATTGTTGCCATCAAAATCTGCACAGTATAGTACAAAATCTGTACAGTACAAAAATTATAGTACTTTTAATTTATTTAGCACTGAGGGGGAAGTGAAGGACAAAAAGAGTATTTTCTTTTCCTTCTCTAGTTACCTTAGACAGTACAGTGGTCTTTGTATTCCTTATATGGTGTTCGTTACCCCAGTTTTTTCCTTTGCCTTTTGTGCTTCTGTATCAACAGAACTGAAATACTTAAGTAGGGTAGGAACAGGTCACGGCTAAGTATACAGGAAAGAAAGCTTACAGTAATTAATAGTTGCAGGAGCCGAATAAAAAGGGAAATGAGGAGCAAGGAGTATGTGTTGCAGTAGATTTTGGGGGGCAGAAGCAGAATATGGAGAGAACTGTTAAGGGATATGGTTGTTATACTTGTTTCCAGTTGAAAGAACTCAATGAAGCATCACATCAAGGCTTCATTCATGCTTCTGGTGGAGAAACTTATAAGCCGTAATTAACACGTATGATGAGTTTCAGATGTGTAGTTCAGGCACTATATGATACTTTTGTAAAGCCTGTATGCTTTTGAGTTATAAATTTTGGTAAAATCAGGCCAGATCTTTTCCATCATCTTTTAAACTGGTAAGTTGTCACGTTACAAATGAGATTGTGAAAATTCAGTGTATTCAGCAAATTAAAGGAAGCCTGACTCTTTAATTCCCTAAAAGAGATTCCCTATTTGTCCTAGATGACTTACTTGTTCCATTTTTATGGGTCTACAGGTTTAGATCTCTTTAATCTCATTTTTCTATCCATCATATGGTTTGATTATGAGATCGAGTCAGTATTTTCAGCAGAAGGGAGATCTTAGTGCTTGGAAATTAACAGTGTCCATCGCTGCACAGTGATGCACCAGTCCCCTTAAGTACTGTCCCTCTCTTTCCTTTTGTCAGACTGCACACTGCATGAGTAGGCAGTCTTCTTCCTCCCAATAATAGTAGTTTGATGCGGCCCTCTGTGGTACATAGTACAATCTTTCCACATCATGGGACCTTTTTCCTCAAGTTTTGGTGTGCTAGCAGTCAGAAATGGGGAAATAAAAAGCCTTTGCATCTAACTTTATTTCTTTCTGGGTTGTGCTTGATAATGTCTTTAATTACATGGCACCATATTGGTTTTCATTTATTTCATTTATCTTCTGACACTAATTGCATGATGGAAGTTATGAATTTGATATGTCTGGAGCTCTGCCTGTCCCTTCCTGAACATTGCCTGGTTTTCCACTGCCTCACCATCTTATGCATAAGCGACAGTTCACGCTGTACCTCTACAGCTCTACAAATGCTCTCGTGATTTCAGCATACTATGTGATACCAGGGTAAGGTCATGTAAATGGACACTTTCTGTAGCAAATTTGCAATTAGTTGTTTGTGGAGAAATCAGAATAAACTGTCTTGTAATTCACACCTTCGACTTGTGTGTGAATTGGATTTAACTTCAATATATATCAAACATTCCGGCAAACTGATGATGTGAAATATGTTCATTTTGTAGCATCTAAACAGAAAAATACTTCCATACATATAACACATATGACAGACAACATCCACAAAATCTGATTCATTCAAGGATGCGTAAGAAGGGTTTTAATATAGCCTTTCCATCATGTATCTTTCATATGTCACTCACATTAGTGTTAAATAAATTTACTTTTTACAGATAGACATGTAAATATTAGCATGAAAAATATGGGACTTGTCTATTTCTCTTTGAAGAAAGAATGAAGCAGATGAAATGTTAAACATACCGGTAATGCAATATCATGATTGCCCACATTAATTGAAGGAAAATATTGCAGAAGTTCCTAGAGCCACAGAGGAAATTGTATCATATAACTGCAACCAGAAAATGTCCTAGAAGTTCAGCCAGTCCAGCCATCCTCTCTGACAGAGGACCAGCTTGCCTCAGTATCCCTGGAAGTATTGCAGTCTGTTTTTTGATTTAACTTTTAGTCAGGGATGGATCAAAATAGCCTGAGGTAATCTTGTCTGATTTTGCACACTATGCAGTTAGAAATGTCTTTCCACAAGCCTTAGGTAACTGTGGGAAATAATTGCTCATATTTATAGAGTGAAAGCCTTATCCTGTCCCCTTTTCACTTCGTGAACAGTCTTCTATATGAACTGACATTTCTTCAGTCTTTTTCTAATGTTTAAAAAATGTGGGCAGTAGTTCTTATTATCTTCTGAACTTCCTCCAACTTCTCTATATGTTTCTATGCATTTAGCCCAAAATGGAGAACAGAATCCAGATGAGACCTCAAGAGTGCTGAGCAGAATGTATCATCATTGAAATCCATATGAATAAATAAAGCATAAAAATTCATATTTTTAATATGCTGTTGACTCATATTTATTGTGACTCGACACCTCTGATTGTTGTCAGCACATTTTTAATTTCAATTCTGTCCCATTGTGCTTTTGAATTTCAAATTCATAATATATCCATCCTTCTTTCTTCAGTGCGTCTCTTCCCAATGATTCCTCTTGGCATATCTAACCTGTAGTTTGCTTGCCTGTAGAATCTTTATTTTTTAAAAAAAGAATGATTTTAAAAGAGTGGTTTCTTTTTATATCCAGTCTGCTGATAGTTACATAAATTCAATATTCTAAATGTAAGTTTGTCTATCCTTTCTTATGCAAATGTCATGTAGCAGATAAAATTGAAGTAATTAGGAGGTTTCAACTCTACGACTTAGGCAGCGAGTGAAAAACTAGTAATTTATGAGTAAACCAACAAATAAGAAACTAGCAGTGGAGATAAAAACTAAAAATATTTCTGCATGTTTAATAAAAAAGCTTTCAAGCAACTTCATTTTTTGTAGGTTCATGGCTTAATTTTTTATCAGATTAAAATCTGTATTATTTTAACATGATTTAATGATTGGTTGTGGAGTCTTTGAAAAATCTTGCTGCTGTACAGCTTTAAGTGTCCAAAGTAACTTTAAGATCCAGAATAAATTCCTGTTTCCTTAATTATTTGTGTACTTCCTTTAAAATCCTTTATAGCAGGAAAGAATGATTTTTTGCCCTTTGTTCAAGTTTCATATTTGTTTCAGTGAGTTATTTTTCAGTGTTGGATCACAGGGTATTTTTTCTTGCTTGTATTTCCTTTCACAGAAATGAACATCAGAACATACATCCAGAAAATCAAGAGCTAGTGCGAGCTCTTCGTCAGCAGCTTCAAACTGATCAGGTGCTGTGCTAAGTGTTGGCATCATTCAGCTTTCTGATGTGGGGTACTGTAGGCTTCTCTGAGGTTCTGGAAGAAGATGATCTTGAAAGTTGTGGGAGCTTACTTACTGTACAGAGGCATCCTTGAAATTCGTCAAGTAATGAGATAATGTAGCCTTTTTTTTTTAATGGATGCGTTAAGTAGTTAAAACTAAATACTTGGCTGGTTCTTTTTTCAAAGAAGTTGTTGCCACAAGGTGGAGTATGTTAGATTATGCTGTGTGCTTCCTGGAATGTTCCTGGGAACTTAATGGTAAAGGAAAGGAAATCTGGAGTACAGTTTGCTGAGACAGAACAAGGGTTAGATGTTTAGGCTGATAAACAGTGTGTAGCAGAACAATGGCACAGCAACAAGAGCCAGGCAACGTAGTGACAGAGAGGAACTTCTTAGCAAAGCCTTTAATCACAGAACAGGGAGCAGTGGTTTTAAACTGAAAGAAGCTAGGTTGAGATGGGACATAAGGAAGAAATTCTTTACTGTGAGGGTGGCGAGGCACTGGAACAGGCTGCCCAAAGAAGTTATGGATGCCCCATCCCTGGAAATGTTCAAAGCAGGGTTGGATGGAGCTCTGAGCAGCCTGGTCTAGAGGAAGGTGTCCCTACCTATGGCAGGACAGTTGGAACTTAGTTATCTTTAAAGGAGCTTCCAGCTCAGACCATTCAATGATTCTATGGCTGCACCCAGTGTGGACAGGTAGAGTCTAGGCCATACTTCTGGAGAAAATTGAGAACAATCTTTCATCGTGATACTTCTTGAAATAACAATGCATATTTATGTGGAAGACAAATATGGCAAAATGGGGAGAAAAATTTCCATGACAATGTCATGCACAAGCTGCTATCTGTGTTTGGGCTTGGAAACACTAAATGCTGCAGCTGGAAAGCAACACAGCTTAGTTAACTGGCACTGGACAGAACTACTCGGGATAATGAAGTAACACTATAGCTCTCAGTTTGTTATTCGTGCTCCGGCATGTCTAACCTGACAGTGTGAAGGACCAAGGAGGTTCTTTCTTTGTGATCTTTACCTGGTTTGAAGCACACACTTACTTAACAGATGAAGGGAAAATAGTGGTCTTGTCACAAGAACTTGCTTATTGAATCAATGATTTTAAGTATATTTCTCATTTCACATAGTTCTGCATATGACAGTTTGACTTACAGTGAATGAATACCAATTTATTATTATTTTTTAGCACTCGGTAGACTTACATAAAATAGTATCCCTAACACTTTGCATTGTCCTGCTGTTCCAGCAGGATGCTTCTGCTGGTGATCGGCATCGCTTCTATACAGATATGTCCTGTCCAGTCTGTTTGCAACAGGCTACATTTCCTATAGAAACGAACTGTGGACATCTCTTCTGTGGTAAGCAAGAAAAGCTTCTAGTTCCAGAGATAAAACTAGAACTGAAATACAAACTTTTGGCACTAGTACAGGCATCCTAATTCAAAGCTTTGTTTGCTTTTAATTGTTTATTGTTTAGTCTGCAAAATAAATAATTTTTTATAAAAGTTGAGAAGATACATTTATGAATAAACAGTCACTTTAAGAGTGTGCTGCACTGTTTTCTAAGCTATCAGGAATAAAACTGGTTAATTTTAAAATGTCAAAGTATACAATTTGTCTCCAGTTTAGTAAAAAACTGAAGAGGTTGAAAAACATTTGGAAATGTACCATTTAAAACAGCTGTTTTAGAAAGAATAAAATATTCTTTATCTCACAGAATATTTTTTTCTTGGAAGTCCTGCAGAATTATGAAGAAGTTCACAGCTGATTAAAGTGTTTGATTTTGTGTCTTTTTGAGGCTCTGTTTATATACAGACACCATATGTAGCATTTTGCTTCCTCTCCTTCAGGTTCCCAGTAGGATTCTTTCACTGCATTCATCTAATTTTTTGAAGTATATTGTGTATACCAGGCCTAGTTGTTTAAATGAAAAAACAAGCAAGATTGGAAAACAGATAAAGTACTCACATTTTTGTATTTGTCTTCATCTGTTGAAACACTGATGATAAAGCCAGGTTTTTAGGATAAATCTTACACCTCTTGACTTTTTTGTGATTTCTAAATTTTAAACTAGTAAAAATTTCAATTATTTGCTTCTTCATTTAATGATTAAAAATTTGTTGTGTTTTTGGGAAATAATGCCTTAAAATTAGTGATTCAGTTGAACTTATTCAGGATTTTTCTCATTAATAGCATGGAATTTGAACATGTTATTACTTGGCATCTTCAGTGAATGCTGTACACAAAATTACATTGGAAAATGTAGATTTAACCTAACTGCTTATATACACTTTCTGTTGGTGTGTAACATATTACTTCAAGCACTGCGTTTTTCATCTCAGGAGTTTAAATGTGTGTAACTTACCTTCACCAGGTTCCTGCATTATCGCCTACTGGAGGTATGGCTCCTGGCTGGGTGCCATCCGCTGCCCAATCTGCAGACAGACGGTAATATTTTAAGTCATCATGGAGCTGTCAGATTGGCTGTCTAGGATAGCCTGCCACAAGGCACTTACATGTGAGCTGCAATAGTGAGGCTGGCAGATGAAGAAGTCTGAGAAACTGAGAGAATATAGAGGGTTATGTGAGACAGGAATGGTGGACATTCAGTTTTTCTGAACTTTTTGCTTTGACAAATGGCTCAAAAAATTCAGACTGTTCCTGCAACTCAAACGTAAGTGAACTGTGCTGATAACTCAGCTATTTTTCTGTAAAGAGTATGTGAAAACAGAAAATTGTAAGATTTTGACTATGATCCTTTCATGCTTTCTGTTCAGGATGTTATTTAACTTTTTTTGCCAGAACTTGCATCTGAAAGGCCTGGCTGTTGTGGTAGACTGCCAGTAGCAGCACACTACTGGTTGCTGAGAAATACCGTCTCCCTTCTCTCTCTCTCTACCAAAAGACCTATCCATGTCAATTTCTTATTTTGGCCCTGTTTTTGACTTGTAGGTATTATTAATTTCATCTTTGTAGAGCAACCATTAACTTACTTCCTATGCAACTTACATTGTCAGTTTGCAATATGTTCCTGCAACTCATTAAGGCTTAGGATCTCTGAGTCTGATAGTGTATGTTTTAACAAAAGTACATCTTTATTTTAACAGTGCACAAACTACAGAGCTAGTAACTTCTAATGAGTTATATAACTCATGCCCTTGCCCCACCATTATATCCTGCTTTGATTGTGTGTATCAGCAGGACAAATGACTGTAAGAACACAGCTGAAGGAAAGAAAAATAGATATGACTGGAGGAGGAAAGAGTAGGTTTAGAGTGTAGCCAGTGAGGAAAAAGACACAAATAATAAAGGTGGGGAAGGTGGAAAAGGGGAAAATAAGTGATTTTTTAGTGTCTTTCCTTACATATATATTAATTTACCTTCCTCTGAGTAATAGGTATATTAGGTGGTACTGCTTGCATGATTATGTATTTGTTCTCACCCTGGTTTATAAACGGGGAAGGGAAAGGTGTATACATTAACAACATGAGTCATGCAAGAGTGTAGATCCGCTCATGCTTTCATTTCTAAATGTGACGGCCACACAGATTTGTATTTAGTCGCCAGGTATAGAGGAAGCTTCTGAAGACTGTAATAATTTCAAGTGCTATACCTTCCCTGTTTCCTATGATAATCTGCGTTTTATACCTATGCATTTCTTCCAAATAGAAGTCTCAAGTTTTCAGCAACTCCTATCCAGAAAGATAACATACATAAGGTCATATTCACGTATATCTTATTTCTCTATGTTTGCATGAAAGTTAACCCAAGAACAGAGCAGAATTCTCTGTGCTTACAGAAGAGCTGAAAGTTAATATATTTTTCTGTAATTCATCTTGGTATGAGGATCCATATGGAAAACTATGAGTTTTGCTGCGTGTTTGTTGTCATGCAAGGCAATTCTAAAGACAGAAAAAGAAAGGCCTCATTGATTGCTTTATTTGATTTTCAATTTAAGACACAAAATTAGATTAATTTCGTAAATTAAATTTGTTTTTCAAATCATCTGTCACATTTACGAAACATAAAGCATTTAGGCATTTAGAAAAAAACATTTAAGCCTCTCTTAAAAGGAAGGTTCTTGTGTGCTTTTTTTAACAATCTCTTTAAAAATTAATACTCTGTAAAGAGCTGTAAGCAATTAATTACTTAAAACTTAATAGCAGTATCCATGCTAAATTTTCAGTTTATTCTCCTATTAACTATTCAACTAAACCAAAGTTTTTCTATGTAGTTAACCAAAGATGGCTGTTTTACAGCTGCTTGTGTAACATAATCTCCCTGCTGTCCCTAGGTAACACTGTTCTTACCACTCTTTGGTGAAGATCAGCAGGGTGCAACACAAGTGTTTCAAGATGTTAATGACTACAATCGAAGATTTTCAGGACAGCCCAGATCTGTAAGTTTTGGGTAGACGTGGGTGGAGGTCGGTGATGTCAGGAGAGTTTGAGAGCAGTTTTTTTTGTGATTTTGTTTTTTCCTCATTCTTCTTTTATTTTTTATTTTCCTGGGATATGGATTTTCTCTTCCTGAGGCTTAGGGCCTAGGCAGCTTTTCTTTAGGAAATTCATGTTTATATGGTTAGGTCAAACCCAAGACCTCAAAATTACTTATTTGTCATTTATGAAAACGTATGGAAACTTGCTTTTTTATTGTGAGTGAGAATCTAATAAGTCTTGAGTTTTCTGTTCATGTGTTAAGTTGGTTTTTAGATATGAGTCATTATTTTGAAAGGATCAATAATTAGTCAAAATACTTAATGAAACACATGACTTGCAAGGAAGAATATTCACTTCATAGATCTCTTGACACTGATTAGAAGAGTCTGAAGTTCTACTGTGTGCCTTTCTCCTCAGACAGCTATATGCTGTCTTGATTTTTTAATTTTCCTCCTAGATTATATTGCAGTCTTTATTCTCCTCTCTGAGTGAAGAAAACCAGATTTTTTTTTCTATAAATAGCTGAGAGAGGTGGTCAAAGTTCTACAAATGTTAGAAAGTCAGCCTTGTGAGCCCATCTCCTATGTGCGTGTCCTGTTTCGCAAGGTGAAATGCAAACACATGCATACTAGTAACCTCCCTCCTTGTCTTCATTTGTTATGGGATTTGGATACAGCAAGAAGACATTAGCAAGAAAAATGTACAGTACGAAGAGACAGAAGAGAGAAGAGTATTTTTCTAAACCACAAAGTGTATGGGTTTTGTCCAGAAGAGATTGAAACTAACTTTCAGGCTCCATTAGACCTCTCTGTGAGCTGTGTCTGTGAGCCCAGTAACCTGTCTGAGTTCATGCCAGAAATCTGCACTAAAGCCCTAATTGGACTAGATAAATCGTGTTTGATTTATACATAGTGTTACCACATACAAAATTTCTTTCTCAATAACTTTTTCATCTATGGCAGTAACTCATTTTAATGGAGTTTAATGGCTCTATGTAGAAACTGTGTACCACAGAAGGGAACCAGTATAAAAAAAGTTTTAAAGTTCACCCCTCCCTATTTGTCACAACAAAAACCTGAATATTTTCAGCAGTCTCTCGCTAAGCTGGAAGAATCATAGTAGCAAAATGGAAAGGAGCCAGAAATAGATTCATTTAAAGGTTCTTTAGTTTACTTTGAACCTTCATCCATCCTTTGGAAACTGGTGTGAATCACTGGCTATACACAAGGAGAGGGAGTATTGTGTTTCTGAAAAACTGTAACCTATTCTACTTTACCTAGTAGGTTTTCTCTTGCAATCCTTGTTTGTCTTCCATTCTGATCAGTATTTCACTCCAGTTAACTCATTTGCTGTTTCTCACTTTTCCAGTCATTTGTTTTCCTCACGTAGTCATTGCTTTTCCTTCATAATAGATACCAGTATTTTTTTAGTGATGAATATTAAGTGTATGCTTTTCATTGTAGAATAACACAGTTTGACTGTTTCTTGAAAACATATGTATTCTAAATCTGACTTCTCCCCAGTAAAACTAAACTCATTAACTCTTCCCAGATTTTGTTTTAATTCCTATAAACCAACAGATTCTAAGATGTAATGTAGTAGTAGAAACTTCAGTTTAGCATGGATGCTTTGCTAAAGCAAAATACTAACTTTTGGGTTCTTTCTTTATAGATTATGGAAAGAATTATGGATCTCCCCACTTTATTGCGACATGCTTTCAGAGAGATGTTTTCCGTAGGGGGCCTCTTCTGGATGTTTCGCATCAGAATATTCCTCTGCTTGATTGGAGCCTTGCTGTACCTGGCTTCACCTCTGGATTTTCTTCCTGAAGCTCTCTTTGGAATTCTGGGGTTCTTGGATGATTTCTTTGTCATTTTTCTTCTGCTGATATATATCTCTATCATGTACAGAGAAGTGGTAACACAGCGTCTAAATAGATGAAATGGATGAAAGTGACCTAAAAGCAGAGTCAGTTGTGGAATGTTTTAAAAAGAAAACTATAACGTAAGTATGATATAGCAAGGTGCCTGTGTATGATTTCAGTAGTAACAATTTCTTAGCTGGTTATGTTATACAAACATAAAGGGTTAGTATGTGGTGATGCTTAACTGGAATCTTTAATTTGTGCATTACATATGCTTCATAAGGATGAGGATAGTTTTATAATGTTGTAATAAACCACCTTCATCTACTTCTGCCTGATGAACAACTGTGTGTAATGAAAGCAGGAAACACTTTTTTTGGTGTGTTGTGGTTTGTGAAAAAGGAGTTCTAGCAAAGGACTTCAAACAGTAAGCCCGTTTGCATAATCTAGATGTGTAAGAAAATTCAGAAATTCTTCACAGTACAGTTATGGCTAAATTGTTTGATTGTCCTGTTGTGGGCTAGAGTTTTTTGAAATAAAAGTAGCTTTGTTTGTCTTTGTGGAAGAAGAAACCCAAGGACTGCATTACAATTACCACCCTGCAGTTTGCTGTTGTCCACATGCTTCAGAAAAATAAGGATAATACCTTGGTATTGTTTGAACTGCAGTATGTACAGTTGCATGCAATTTGTACCATTTTATTTTTATATTTGGGAATATAAATAGTATTTAGAAATAACAGTATCTGATCTACATTGAGAAACCAGTATTGTGCACGTCACACTCGTTAGTGCTCTATTTTTTTACGTCAGAGCATGGTTTTTCTCTTCAGACTTTTTTATTTGGTAAGTATGTATCTTAGAAGCAGAGGTTTTGTGCTGCTTTGGGTCAATGCAATTTGTCTGAAATGCAAGTTTGCATTTCTGTAGGTGCAGTAAAACATTTGGCCAATTGGAGAGGACACTCAAATTTAAATAGTGGTTGAGAAAAAGAAGTCAGAATCAGATGTTTATACTACATGTACCTGTACCTGTATGTGTACAGTGTAGATGTTTACCCAAATGTACATTCTGCAATACATGTGTACTAAACAACATAGATATTGGGGTGATTTTCAGTTAGAGTTTTCTTGGTTGGTTGGTTGGTTGGTTGGTTGGTTGGTTTGGATGTGGATAGAAGAGGTTCTGAATTACCTTGAAAAATAGTCTGTGATAAGGGACCACAAAAAATCTTGAAAGTGTTTTCAAAAATACCAGGGTATTAATTGTCCTTAAAGCTGATGTTTTTCATGTTGAATTTGAGCATAGCCTATCATAGCTATACAAGTAATTTGAAAATACTTTCATTTTGAGCAATGATTGCCACTAGAAAGGTCCAGGATATGACAGATCATTGTAATTTTTAGCTAGATAATTGCAATTTAACGTCCTGAGTACTTGAAAGACAGTGAATTAAAAGGTGATTCTTTGTGTGTTTACATATATAGGGTGTGACTTAGAAAGAAAGGGACCTTTTCACCACTTCTGTGTTTTCCCCTTGCAGGTGTCTTTCCACAGCTTCTAGCACTTAGGCATGTGCAGGAAGATGATAGAGCTGAAACCTCAGGTGTCAGTCATTGAGGGTGCAGATTGTCCTTCAGTGTCAGTGTTCTAAATGACATTCATTTAAAGCTAAATTCACTGATTCTTCATTTGGAAATTTAATTTTGAAAATCCAAGGACATTTTACAAATGAACTGGAAAGCTAAACTTTTCGTTGTTGCTGTTTGTTAAAGGTGGGCAAGAAGAGAAAAGGGAAGTGAAGCAAGGGTTGGAGGAAGAGATCTAGAGAGAAAATTACATTTTTGGAAACAAATGCTAACTAACTTTTCTTGAGCATCTTGGTTGAGCTTTTCGCATTGTGTTGGCGTTGCTAATATATGGTGATGGTTTAGTGGCTACCTCAGTTA
Organism: Cnemophilus loriae; assembly: GCA_013397755.1. Classification (NCBI taxonomy): domain Eukaryota; kingdom Metazoa; phylum Chordata; class Aves; order Passeriformes; family Corvidae; genus Cnemophilus; species Cnemophilus loriae. Next base: position 212,699 of record VZTF01003562.1, on the reverse strand, counting down.
AAACTCTTTAAGGTATTATTGAGTAAGAGTGAGATATTCATATGCTTTTAGGTGCATTTACAAAGCAAGATAGTAGTTTAGGATGTTACTTAGGATGTTATGTAAAACAGGATTTCACAGTTTTGCAGTAAGTGTTGTTTTTTGTTTTGAGGTTTTCTTTCCCAAGAAATCTAGCTGAAAACAAACCCCAGAAATTCTTTTTTGATTGAGTAAATTTAACACCTCCTTTTCTCCTGGAGTTTAAGTTGTAGGTCTGCTTGGAGAAGAGTGTGAACTGCTCTTGTAGAGTAATTGGAGTCTGTTCATGGAATTTGTTGAACTAGTACCTCATCCATACTTTTATCCTATGATTATCATTTTCCCATGACTCTCTAAATCCAAAGTAGGTATAGATGCACATGAAGCTGCTTACTGATTCGTTTTCTTTGAATTTCCCAATTCCATGTGCTACTGTGAAGTTCCTGTGGAAATACCCATCCCATCTAAGGGGATCCTGTGTGTCTGAAATCATACACAAACCACAGCTAAAAGACTATATGAAGTTTCCCCGTGTTCTTTTTCTTCAGTACGTTTCTGATAGCCAGAGGGGTTTCACTCAGAGGCTTCTGCTTACTTTTGAGTATTGAGTAACATTGTAATCTTAAATTCAGCACGTTAAATGCTTGACAGAATTAGGACTGTTCTTTTCACTGATACGCGTGCTTGGTTGTGGATTTTTTTTTTGGTCCTGCAAGCCAATGACAAACAGTATTATGACTTGTTCAGGCCTTTTTGTGTAATGCGAAGATGCATCTGTCCTGCAACGTCTGGCCGCTGCTCCTTTACACAAATCTGAAATAGCTATAAATTAGCTATCTTGGGTACTTAGCTTGAGCTTAACCTAAGCTCTAGAGCTCCCAAGAAGCTGGAGATTAAAATATGAGCATGTAGTATTCCTGAACTGCGTGCTGCCGAGTTGCTCTGGCAGCAGTGTGAAAGGTAAGGGTTAGGGCTGAGCACTGGCTTCAAAATGTGAAGGAAGTGTGTGATGCTTTGTGCAGAGTGACTGCAAACATAGGTGTGGTTTTGTCTCCTGAGATGGGGGCAGGCATGTCACTAACAGGGGAGAATTCTAAAAAGGAAAGCTATAGCAGGAAGATGTATGGGGATAAAACACAGTTCTTAAAAGATCACAGGGTCACCAAAAGCTATGTGAAATATTTGATTGTTCTAGCAATATTAACAAAGAGGAAAACAAAAATTATACTTAATAGCTCTTACAAAATAACTTGTAGCATCTTGAGGCCTAATGATCATCGCTGTATAGAGCGATTCATTTCTGTGCTGTTTGTGTGCCACACCATTGATGTCTGTGAGGATCAGGCAGAACGGTGTGGTTTGGGGATACAATTTTGCCGTAAGTTTCATAGAACTGTAGCAGTGTGTTACTCTAGATTTTTAAGACAAAAGAATTTAAAACTACTTGTTGTTACTTTTAATGATAATAAATTGCTGTTAAAGAGATTCTCTTGAATTATTTTATTTTATTGACTATCTGGATGCAATATTGTTGTATTTCCCCTTTTTCCATATCCATGGGTTAAAGTTGTAAGTGTGGCGTCTCACCCTTAAGGGGAAGGGAGTACTCAAGATTTGTAGGTGCTCATGGTGAAAAGGAATGACAAAAGTCAGAGGGTCCACAAAAACTCATGAAGTTCTATTAGTAAATTACATACTTGGCATGGAAATTGGTATAAGTTAGTCCCTGATCTCCTCTATGAACACGTGGCAGTGGGTTTTGAACAGAGGGGTAGAGTGAAAGAGGAGAGAGAAAGAAAGAAATGAATTAAAGAGGGGGAGAGAGAAAAAAAGGGAGAGGGAAAGAGAGATCACCAGTCCTAGCTCCAGCATCGATCCAGCTGGGGTGTCCTCGGGGTGCCCACACACGTGGGCTGGGCTGTGGTACCTTTTATAGATAAAACTCCCCATCTTGGAGGTAAGTTTCTCACTTTCTATGCAAATTAGTAATCCTGTGCAGTGTATTCCTCTAGACCTTTCTGGAAATGGGTCAGAGGGCTTTGGGGATCTCTGGTGGTCTCAATCCCTTCTTACAGTCCATGACCACTTCTCAGCCTCATCCCTGCACTTGTGCTGTGTTGTGCTCATTTCCAGGAGTCAGAATGAGGACGTTTGTCCCAGAAATGTGCTGCCCTACCTCCTTACGGCCTCTTCTCCAGCCACATCCTGTTCTTTCTCAGTGTGTTATCACCAACAATTCTTGGCCATTACCACCAACAATCCATGATTGGCTCCACAGCTATCAGTGTTTGAGACATACACATTAGCCGCCTTCTCTTCTAGGATTCTACAGGCAGTAACTTTTCTGCAGTTGTGATCTATTTTTGTCTTGGTGTCTGTGCTCAGGATATTTAGAGATAACTGTGTTTTTCATATTCATGACTGCCATAATAAAGATTACAAAATTTCTAAGATCTTAGTTCCAAAAGTGTATTGTACATCAGATACACTGAGCAGTCCAAGCAGTTCCATCAGATCTTTGAGCACTAAGCTTTCTGGCTGATAAGCCAGTACAGATGGTCAGTTAGCACCTTCACATAATCCTCAAGCAAACAAAAGCATAAAGCCAAGTGTATAAGAATGTAAGCTAACAGCAAATAGTCTCTGTAAGTTTACAGGAAGGATGAAGATTGAACTTGGAAGAACTGGATGTGACTCGTCTGTGCGGCAGTCCTGGACTTTTCTCAGTTCATGTCATGAAAGGGCCCTGGGCATTAGGAAGACATGATCCGTTCTGCTACGAAATGTCTAACAAATCATAGCTGGGAAGTCCAGTGCCAAGTTGGGCCAAGTATTTTGTTAACTCTGTAGCCTGCTTTGGTACACAGTTCCAGTGTTTATGGAAAAATGTGTAATTGCATATTTGGTAAGATGCTATTAAATCAGATTGAAAGTTTGATGAGTATACGCTTACACTTGTCCTTATACCTGATGCCCCTGTGCTTGCCATGGAAAGCTCAGCTAAACACTTGAAAGTTCCTCAGCCAAGGCTGCCAAAGGACATGGATTTTTTAGGAGGTCTGTTGTACAGTTGCAGTTTTGGGTAGATTTTCTGCTTCCAGCTGTCAGCCAAACAGAAAACTGCCTGTTAATCACCCATACTGAAAGCTACATGGGCATTTGTTCCATGGAGACAGAGCAGTAAGTCTTACTATCCCTTTTTCTTTGAGATGGTGTGTCCTAGTAGGTTGCCTTCTTCCCTGTTGTGTGTACTGTGTTTTTAAACTAAGGAAGAATCTGCTGAATTTCATTCAGTCTATGATTCACTCAGCTTAGGGACCTATAGATGTTTAGAGCAGAGATAGTTCTCAAGGTCCTGCTCCCATGTGGGCAGCACATCATTAAACACTGCGGTAAGTAGAGGTGCTTTCTGTAAATCAGGGAGTTTTTTCATTCAGGGCGTGAGAAGCCTATCCAAATAATAAATAATTGATACTGCAAAATCAGGAAAAAGGAGCAGGAGTTTAGAGTTGAATTGCCTATTCTACAACTTGGATTCAGCCTCTTGGTATGCCCCTACTCTGTACTGTGCTGCCGTATGTAAGATGTTTGTTGCCTCAGCATCCACATAAAAGTCAGGTACATTTTGTTTGTGCCTAAGTAATCTCAGATCTTGCCATGGGAATTTCTATTGCAACCTTCATGTCAAATGTTAGGGCTGCTGTATTGAACAGGTAAAATCAAAGGGTGTGGCAGGTTGGAGGGTAATAAAAGGGGTCCTCTTAAAGTAAATTTCTAACTGTGTAATATCCTCTCATTGGTACTGTATGGCCCTGTATGAGGACATCCAAATATCTTGCATCTCTTTGTTTATAGAAATGCTAGATAGAAGGCACAAGAATTATGACAAGATAGAAAATAAATCCAAAAATAAAGGATGAAGAAACTGGTATTTTGACTGCAGGATAGGCTGAGGAAGATACGAGTCTTTAAATATGTTAAGACAGGATGCTATTACCTGTATTAGGTATGACTGGACAAATGCATATGGCTGGAGCTTGAGTGATAGCAAACGAGACTTAGACTAGAACAAATTTGCCGAAGTGAATGGGGAGGGGATTTTGTGTTGTGGAACCTCTCCTGGGAGGCCTCTGAAGGCAGGCTAACACCTGTGGGCACTGTTTTCTGCACAGCTAGTCCTGCCTGGGGAAAGGGCAAGACAATGAAAAGGTGTCTCCTTTCAAGGAAACTGATCTGGGCCTTGATACATGTGAGACCAAAGAACCCTGATCTGAGCAAGTCTTTATGGCTCCTGGTGTTTCTGACACACATTACCTGTATGCATCAGCTGGCACACCTGACCACCTTACCTTTCCCTAGGAATTTTGCTAAATAACAGGGCTTAAAATCCATGGCATAACAATATGGTCCTTATTTCAAGACACCTTAATGATTATTTACTATAATATTTCATTTTATTGGCAAAACTCCTTGTTTGTCTGATATTTTCCAAGTAGAGGACTGTTTCTCATGATTAACAGATGATTAATTGGTGGGAGAGGAGGAGAGGGGAAAGAAACATAATTGATAATATTGAGTCCATTGCTCATTGCTGGCAGGTAGCTAATGGGGAGCCATGGGTTTATCAGGTGTTAGTAATAGCTTGGCTAGAATATGTTTCGTGGAAAGCTGTTCAGCTTCACGCTAGCAGATGCTGTGCTTCACAGTCAAGAATTGTTTTCTACCCCTTCCCCCTTTTGCCTTCATTCTGAAAACTCTTTTCTTATTTTACCAAGATGGGGACGCAGCAAAACCTGAGATTTATACAGGGCAGTCAAGTACTACTGCATAAACCATCTCTTTCAGGGATAGGCTTCACATCATTCCAGGGGACGTGTCCTTGCTCTTCAGAGCAGGTCACATTTTTGTCCTTCCTGCCTTCTTCACCTTCTAGTTGCCAGGGGTTGGTGCTGTCTGATGTGATTGCTATTATGTGTGGGCTCTAAGGAGGTAATCAGTTTGATGCAGGTTAACCCAAACTATGACTCATCAGTTTGCTAGTTTATGACAGTTTATGTTTTCACCCCATCTAGGGTCTTCAGCATCCAACCAACCTGACCTGAAGCTGCTCTACTTTCATTTCTCTTTTCCTTGCAGGGTTTGGCTATTTTGTTCATTCCCCTCCTACTTTCTTACTGTTCTCTGTAAGGACCAAAATGAAGATCACAAAACAAATTTTGATGAATCACTTGCTTATATACCACAACAGTTCATACCTTACCCCTGAATATCCCTTCCAGCCAACCCCTTAATGCTCTTGCATCTCATAGGCCATGCATCAGGAAGGAAGGTAGATGTGTCTGTTGTTAAATGGCTAAATTCCTCATGTAGCAACCTGAAGAAGACAGTTCAGTACAGCTCTGTGGTTTTGCCTCCTGTCCGCGCAAGGAGCTAGGCATCCTGGGTCTGCTGCCTTTTCCCAAGAAGGATGCAGGACTTGAAGCCCAGCAGACTTTTCCCTTACACCTATAACTTCCCTTAGTATTGCCTCCTGGTTTGGTAGCTGCAAGTGGAGAGTTGAAGCACTAGGAGAAGCAAGGCATCATACAGACCTCCTAGTTAGGCAGGCTGTCTTTGTGCCTGGGAGGCTGTAGAAGAGCCCACATACTAAGGAGCTGTTGTGTCAGTCACATCTGGAGAGACTGGTTTTCTCTGTCACTGAGGTTGTCAGGTACAAGTCTTTTCTTGATGAAAAACAACAAAGCATTGCTTTGAAAATAATCTCTGTGGTGCTAACCTTTATTTACAGACAGGTATTTTGAGCCCCTGGGGTTCTTGTTCTCATGGTTTCTTCCACAGCTGCTATGAGCAAAGATTACCTCAATACGAAAAGAAGAAGAGAAAACTCAGTAATCATACTGCAACTGCAAAAACCCTAGGAAAGAAACCAACCATGTAAGACACTTGATTAAAACCACAAGGACTGGCAACATGGTTCCGACAAAGCCGCTTCTCTGGAAATCCCATGAATTTCCTGTTCTGAGCTGCTGGGCAAACCCTTCCCTGGGTTCAGATTTTCACTTTTGGTTCACCTTGCTTGGAAGAAACAGCTTATTGATAATAATTTTAGATGTTAGATCAGCAGCAGAATTAGCAACACTGCCCCAGCCCCAGCAGAACTTCTCCTGTCCTACCTCCTGTTCTGCTGTGGGCTGCTGCCCTCACTGACTGCCTCAGTGACTCACAGGGGCGCTGCAGATGCTGTGAACCACCAGCTCCCCAGGAAATCCCTGAACAACAGCCCCCAGTAAGGTATGAGGGGTAGTGAGACCAGATCCTAACAGCGGCCCAGGATGATCCCGTGAGGAGTGAGAGGCAGACAAAAAGCAAGACCAGGAGGCAGTTGCAGCCTGGGCATCAGCCCTCAGCATCAGTGAGCCAATGGAGGGGAACTGCAGCAAACCAAGGTGTGCCCCACTGTTCCCTCGGCACTGCAGAGCATCTTCAGTGTATGCTGGAGAGGAAAGCCAATCCCTGGGGCCAGGGCTGAGCTAGAGGTGGCAGCTGGCCCTCCACTCTTTTGAGTTGGTGGGGTTGTCCTCACACTGTGCTCCTTGATGTGGCTGCAGGGCTCTCCAACTTTTTTGAGGGCCAACTGGCTTCTCAGGGTGTCTGTTGCTTCTTTGAGCTGCTGCAGACAGAGGGACTGGAACTCAGCAGGAAGGAATTGGTGGCACAACTCTTTTCAGAGAAGCTTAATATGAGCTTGCTTCTGTTCTTCTGTTCTGCTTGGTTCAGCCAGTCACTACCCAGTGACTCCTGGGTAGTGTTGATCTTGATAAAGATGATGGCAGGTAAGCAGAGACCACATTGCCCAAGCTGTCCCTGACTTTATGGGAGGATTCAGGAATAGACACAGGACAGGTGGGCTCCTCTGGATAGTACGCCTATACACAGATATCTCACCTGACTCCTTGTAGGTATCTGCCATAGTTTCTTGTTCAATCTGCTCTTTCTGTGCATTTTCCTTATGCTTTCTTGGAAGGGATGTGTCCTTTAATCTCCCTTGGGGTACTGTCTTAGAGCAAGCCACTTCTCCATATAGCATGTGAAAAATCACAGCAGGAAGACCCTAAAGGGTTAAACTTTATCAAGTACCAAAATTTAGCAAAAATAAAATAATCCGAATGGGAAAGGGGAATCAACTTGGGGATTAGTCATTACTGAGTAGGATTTACAGAGGAGTAAAAGTAGCATAAAAATGTAAACTAGCTTTGCATCCACCCACCATACCATGTTTTCTTGCTGAGAAACACCAAGCAAGAACCAGTAGGCACATTATCTGATATTCTGCAGCAAAGGTCCACGGGTCAAAATAATCTAGCAAAAGAATGACATCTCAGACAGCAGGTGTACGTGCCTGAGCTGGAAAAGACCTACTTACAAACACAGAGCCCTCTGGTCATCGGCCACCAAGAGGTACCTCAGCCTTTGCCCAGAGCTCTGTCTGCAGATCTTGGTATTGCCTATGGGCCATTTCGTGAGAGATGTTTCACAGAGATGGTTGCAAGCAAAAATATTTTCCACCCAAAGCTGTACTCTAATTTTTTCTGCTGGCACCAGAAAGGTCATGTACTTGCCTATGGACAGTACTATGGCAATGATGAGGCTGTGGACAGATGTGCTCCCCCATGGATGACTCCTTTCCCTCTGATACGGCCCTTTGCACTAAGGAATGCAGATTAAACCCCCTGTGTCCCAAATGCATTCTCCTTCTCTTCTCTGACAGCCCCCAGCCACTTCCCAACAAAAGGCAGCAGCTTTGCACATTGCCAGTGCACAAGGTTTGACACGGTGCACAAGGATGATGATTCATTTGGCAATTTTGAGGATGTATTTCATCCCTTGTTGTTCAAAGACCTTTTACTTTCCAGGCAAATTTAGTCTGATAAAGAGATTTCAGTATCTTGGCTGCTCATGGTCTATCCTGTATCTCTTCTCATAAGTGCCTCTGCTTTTCTTCTAACAGCATCAGCACTGCTAAATCAAACCAACCTGGCATCCTACTTACAGCCTCAGCTTTGGGAGTCACATGAGCATGGAAAAGTCCTGGTTTACATTAACTCTTCTTCACAACAAGTCTCATATTTCCTGAGAAAAATTCAATATAAGAGATCCCATGCTTACAGCCTTATATGCCAAAAAAAAGGAACATGAAGAAACTAGCTCCTGAACTCATGTTTTGCTAGGTTTTATATTTCTGAAGAAAGGTTATGCTTTTGTAGGACTTGAGTTCAATTAGCTTTTGAAGGTATGGTTTGTCAGCACTAGTGGTTCTCTTCTTCCCCTTCCCTCCTACTACTTCCCATAAGTCTATTTCTTCTCCCTTTTGCCTTGCTTTCTTCCAAGCTACCTTTTCCTCTCCCCTTTGCATGACTGGGGGAGTTTCTGCTTGCTTACCACTGCTGTATCTACCTGCATGTTTAGTGTGACACCTCTTCACGGAGGGCGATGGAAGGGTAATGGAGGTCCTTCACTTAAGATCTCAATATTGGTGCTGCAAAAGTAAAAACCATAGGCTCTAGAAAATGCGTGAAGTTTTAGATACATATTCCTCCTAATTTAAAAAATATAATTATGCCAAGCCATCTGTTGCTAATGTAAAAAAAGATGTAAATAGATGATACATAGTGTACAGAGTGTCACATGAGTGCTCCATCTGCTATGGGGAAAGTCACCACTCCCCAGCAATAGCACTGGGTGCTGAAGTGCAATCCAGCATTTGGAGCAGCCTCAGGCTTTCCAAAGGCATAACCAGATCCAAAGGCTGACCCAAGAGAAAAACAACTCAAACAAGAGTGGATTGGTAGATCTCTGTATATCAATCTTTCGTCTCTGTTTTTCTGACAAGTAGCAATAGTGGCTTCACTGAGGACAGGGTAAGTTATACCTTTATGCTCTTGTTTCAGACTGTTTGTAAGCTCTGGGATCCTGCTCTCCTTACTCATATTTCCAAGGTTTACCTGGCAGAACAGCATAGTTCTCTGCCTGGACACAGCAAAGGCACTAGGATCCTTAACCTGCAAAACAAAGAAGGTATGGTAGAGATCTTAAAAGAACAGGACTCTGATGGGACATGTGACGGGACAACCACTATTCACCTCTTCTGATGCCACCAGGTGTGGGTGACACTGCAAGGAGTTAGCAGAGAACCATTTCTAAACTCAGCAAAAGGATGAGCTGCTTCAAAAGATGCACAGTTACCCTCTGCTGACAGAACTGGTGATGTTAAGAGTTTGTACAGTTCTCAAAAGCTTCTAAACAGACCTGTGGCACTAGTTCCATAAGAAGTGATAAACATGGAAGCCCCAGAACAACCTTTCCTTCCAAAAGTTCCCAAAAGCTTGTCAGCGGTAGATGGAGGAAGATCTTTTATTGTGCCATACAGTTTTCTGAGGTGTCTGCTGCTCTGGTGAAGCTGGGGAAGACACAGTTACATCAAAACACCCACTTCTGGGGCCAAGGCAGCTGTTATCACTGGGATGAAGCCTCCCCTGTGCTACCAAATCTGTCTGAGAAAGCAGGATACACACAGGTTTTGTAAACAGCAAAATCAGGTAAAAAAAAAAAAAAATGTCACCAACTTAGCACCAACCCAAATATCTGTCTGGTCCAGACACAGCCTGAGTTTTGCTATTGCTCAGAATGAAGCATCACAAAAAATATTTTCTGCCTTTTAAATTCTGATTCCTTGAACATAAGGGGCTCTAATTCTGCCTTTGGTGGGAAGGGCATGATCTGCTCTTGCATCTTGCTCTTGCATCCTTATCAGTTAACAAAGGTTCCCAACTGAGTGGATCATGAAAAACCCAATGCCACAGATCCAGCAGGACGTAAATGCGGTTTGTTTGACCATGCAAACTGTAAGGTTTGGAAGTTCAAGATGGGATCAGGAGCTGGTGCCAGCTGTGTTCGCCCTCCACCCCAACCTCCCCAGCCAAAGTTCAGTGATGAGCAGCTCCTTCTGCACATGCAGAGCAAGAGAGAAAGCACAGGAGAGTCTTTAACCTCCCTGTCCCTGCCTGGAAAGCTGCTTCTCAGAGGTAAAAGCCAATAGATGAGAGGCAGGTGACCTACTAGTGCTCAGAGGGCATTTGGGCACGTGCAGACTGGCTATAACAGGCCTCCTCTTGTTTTTCACCTTTTACAGCTTCTTGAGAGGCCTGAATGGCCCTGACTTTGCATTTATGTCCTTTGCACTGCTGAGCAAACAAGCAGGGCCTTGTCTCCACCAGACTCCTCCACCCTTTGTTGGCTGCCTTTCAGTTATCTGCCTTAGTGCATTGCAGGCAAATATTTGCTCTGTAGTCTCAGACACTACCTCACTCCTGTTCACTCAGGTTCTCACTTCAGTGCCTTAACATTGTGCTTACTCCACCCACACCCTGGGGTGACCAAGTCACAAGGACACAGCTTTGTGTGCGCTGCTGTCCTTTGCGTTCTCTTTCCCTGGCACTGGCAAACATGCAGGTCAGAGATGTCCAGGCTGCCAAACACACCTGCAGTCTTTACAAGTGTGTCCTTGCTGGGGAGTGTACCGGCCAGCCATGCCCAGCCCACCAGTAAGCACCAGGAGGTGAAGAGAGGGGGCAGATACCATGCTCACTTTATGTGAACTTCTGTAAATGCTAAGCTCCTGTGTCTAAGTTTACAGTGACTACAGTCTGCTGCAAGCCCAGATGCGTGGAGGCTTGGAGTTTCACATTTTTCACCCACCTGCAGGTGCCTTGCAAGCAGAGCAGTCACTCGGGAGTGCTACATTTAATTACGTGTGTAGTCTTTTTCTGCTGGGCTGTGTTTCCATAAGGACATGCAAGCCGCATAAAATTATTAGTCGTGACCATAGGGAGCGCTGTGCATGAAACAGCCTGGAAGGCCACCTAGGTCTCTTTGTCTAGGCAAAATTGTCCAGTTAAAAGCAGCTACAGGTTCATCCTTCCGGTGCTTCTCTCAGTGGTGTGCCCAGTTTGGCTGGGTACCACATACTCCCCCTGGGAGAGCCCTGACTTAGACCTCAGGGAGGAAGAATAAAATGAAGTTCCCTGTTCTGTTCTCTTCACTTTTTTTTTCACCTCTCCTAAGTTCACAGCCCAAAAAGCTCAAAAGTGCTGCCAGACCCTTTGTATTACGCAGCAATGGGGCAAAGACCCCTAAAGTGCTCTGTGTGTGTCCTGATAGCAAAGATAGCCCCTTTATGTATCTGAGGAAGTTTAGGCAGAACTAACACCAGTGCTAATGCAGATCATGAGGGCTGTTAGAATGAAGCAGGGGCTTTGCAGAAGGCCCACATGATTTTAATTTGGAAAGTACCAGGGAAGATCCACACACCAAAAGGTCAGGCTCCAGCTGTTGTAGCAGTCCCAGGCCAGATGGACGTATTCTGCTGCTGCTGCCTGCTCCGGGGAGGCAGTGCTGCTGCTGCTGCAGTGGCATGGAGCAGTCAGAAACAGTACAAAGGGGTACATATGAGGCACTAGGCCAGCTGCCAGCACCACATGACCAGCTCTAACAGCCCCAGATCTATCCAAGAAGGAGGGGTTTGCCTTCCCGGACCTTCTTGCAAGGCTAGTGTATGCAGAGAGGAATCAAAGTATGTGGTTTTAATAAAGCCACACCAGCATAAAATCTGACAAATTCTTCAGTTCAAGCAATTTGTCTTTCTTTCTGGCCAGAACATTCACTTCACACAGAGTCAACAGAGGAAAATAGAAAGTCTCCCCTGGTTTTGGCTGTCAAAACTCGAGTAGCAATGGTCATTTTGAAAGTAGAAGGGAAAGAGAGTGAGGTCAGGAGGCAATTACCCATTGATCCCAGCTGCATGGCACAAAGCAGGCACTCCCCTGGGCCTCAGTTTGCAAGCCTGTCATTTCCAGAAACGACAATGAGTCACATTTGCCCCATGTCTCATTTAAAGAAACTGAGGGAATTAACTGGTAAGGCACTGGGAAAAGCTTGTTGTGAGTCATGCTGTCAGAGCCATAGCTGCACAGGCACAGGAAAGCCCGCACGGCTGTTCCCAAACTGCAGCCCATGGGCAAAAAAGTCCCTTAAAATCTCCAGAATCTGCAATCAGTGAGACTCCAGCACCTTCAGAAAGGCAAGAGGTGATCCAAGCGAGGTGTTGAGGGTTCAAGATGTTCAGTGGCATAACGAGATGTCCAGTCATTTGTACAGCTGGTTTTGGCTTGGGTTCGTCTTTACCCACAGTGCGTGCTCTCAGATGGCCTGGAAACAGGGTTCAGAATAGCCAGTAAGAAAGTATTTTGTCCAACACTCACTATAAATAGTCACACTGTAGCAGAGACGTTATAGGCGAGAAGGGAGAGTTGTAAATTTCCTGAGATCAACCAAGCTGGCCAGCACCTGGAGTTAAATCTCCATTGCTCCTCAAAAGGCTACAGTGATGAGAGAAAGATACTGGAATACATTCCTTCCCAGTCAACTCTTACTTAATCTGAACTGCAAATGCTGGAGAGCCTGTAGCAAAACAGCAGAGGTAATCTGGCACCTATGTTGCGCTTCCTTAATTACCTTCAAGTTGTGGATTTCTAAAGCGTGTTTTGGACAATAGCTACAAGTCTCCCCATGCTGGTGTTTTGCCCCAAAGTGTTTACATTAGTCTCAATTTTGTGTAATTTTCTGTCTAGGATTTTCCTTCATTTTCTCCCCTATTTAAGGCTGCTAAACACAGAACCCAAAAAGAAGGGAGATGCAAGACCTCCTTAGAACCAAGGGGCAAATCCACAAAGCCCGCACAGATTTTAAGGCCACATTCTTGCTGGGGCTTTACGCTAGCCCTGCCCAGCCCAGGGAAGCAAGGCTGTGCTGAACCTGCAGGCTCATGACACTCACCTTAGGCAAAGGCTCCCTCCCTTCTACAGCTGCGGCTGTCGGTCACTTTATTAGTTCACTGAACTGAGATTTTCTGCCTTTGTACATTGACAGGTGAAGCTGTGGAGGATAACATGGTATGCACTCTCTCTGTCCTCTCTTCAGGAGGGCGTATTCAGTTTGCTGCACAGCAAAGTGCCTACACACACCTGGGCAGGGAAGCAAAGAGAGAGGGAGGGAAGCAAAGAGAGAGGGAGGGGAGCTGGGAAGGCTGCCAGCTGCAGCCTGAGGGAGCAGATGGAGATGCAGCGTTAGGGTTAGAGAAATGCAGTGAGTGGGAGGCACCAAAGGAGAGCTCAGACAGAGAGAAAGGATGGAAACAGAGTGGAAAGGAAGAAAAAGTTCCCTTTGTAACTGTATATAAGCATCAGGAATTCCAGAGCATCGGGAGGTTGTATTTGGTTTACATGGCAAAGTTCTGGTGATAGGGGCACTACAGAGACGGCTTCTGTGAGAAGCTACCAGAAGCCTCTCCCACGTCTGACAGAGCCAATTCCACATGGTTCCAGGATGGACCCACCACTGGCCAAGGCTGAGCCACTCAGAGATAAGTAGTAATGACTCTGTGATAACATCTTGAAATAGGAAAAAAAGTTACGGCAAAGAATTAACTGTGGCCAGAGAAGAGAGGAGTGAGAATATGTGAGAGGAACAACTATGCAGACACCGAGAGAAGGTGAGGGAGGAGGTGGTCCAGGTGCCAGGACTGAGATTCCCCACGGTGTGACAAGTGGATGCCTGAGAGGAGGCTGTGACCCCATGGGAGGCCTGTGCTGGAACAGGGTCCCGGCAGGGACCTGCAGATCTGTGGAGAGAAAAGCCCATGCTGGAATAGGTTTCTACTAGGACTTGTGACCTTGTGAGGGACCCAGAGTTGAGCAGGGGAAGGACTCCTCTCCCTAAGGACAAAGCAGCGGCAGCAATAACACATGATAAAGTCACCATAACCCCCCACTCCCCATCTCCCTGCACCACTTGTGGGAGGAGGTAGAGAATTGGGAATAAAGTTTAGCCAGGGAAGGTAGGAGGGGTAGGGAGAAGGTGTTTTTAGGATTTGTTTTACGTACTATCTTGCTCTGATTTTGACTGGTAGTAAATTCAACCTAAGTACGTCTGTTTTGCCCATGATGGTAAGCAGTGAGTGATCTCTTCCTGTCATTATTTCAGCTCCTGAGCCTGTCCTTCTGTTTTCTTTCCCTTGCCCATTTGTGGGGGGAAGTGATGGAGGAGCTTTGGTCAGCACCTGGCGTCCAGTCAGGGCCAACCCACCACAGAGGTCCAGCTGTTTGATGAGGAATAGAGTAACACAGGGGCATGGCTATTCCACTATAGAGCACAGCCCACGGGTAGCTGGAAACCTCCTTCAGGGGTAAGATCTGCCTAAAGCCTCAAGCAGATGTAATAGTTGCAGCCAAAAACCCATTTCATATTCCTTTCAGGTGGACCCTGTAACTCAGGGCCGTGGATGACTGAGCTGTTTGATATCCTGCTCCCTATGGAAACTGGACCTGTTCTACCAGGTCCAAAGTAAAAACTTGCTTGATTAAAGGAAATAAACACACAAAAAATGACCAAGAAAATAAGCAAAGGATGAACATTCATGTTCAGCCTACCCCAGACATACCTACCCCAGGTAATGTGGTGCTCAGAGCTGCTGCTGTGTTGTAGGTTACATGATGCTGTGGCTACAGGTGCACAGGGGCTGCCAGGTCAGAGCAGAGCAGGAGCTCTTTTAACTCAAAGTATGGCTCAGAGAGTGGCTGACTCCAGGTGCCTCCACAGATTACTAAAAGCTACGAGGTGATGGTCAGAAATTATATGCTCTGGCTGCCCTACTTGTCTTCTCCTGCATCTCCTGGTCTGCGTTACTGGATACCTGAAGAATGAGCTTTGAGACACCCTCTAGAATCCAATCATTACAATGCGTTATGCATAGCGGTCATATCATGGGGCATGACATGTATCCAGGGATCTGTGACTGGCCTGTACAACCTGGAATCTCAAGAATCAGGCCTCCAGCCCTGCCCAACTTACCAACCACAGGCTGACATCCATCCGAGCACCTCCCTGAACTGATGAATCCATCAGTTACAGTCATTGACTCTCCACCTGCCCTGCAGCCAGGTCTTTCTGGGACTGACATTTGGGAATTGTAGCAAGAATGATGAAGGCATGAATTTCAGATTTGGCAGAATGGCTCAGATGATGAAACATCTGCCCAAATCTTGTAATTTACACTTCCTGACCTAATTTACAGTTGGTGGGGGGAAACCCAATGCGACTTGCATGTCATGTCTTCCACGTTGCTATGCCACACCAGACAAGAGGAAAGCTTAGAAATTACTTTAATGCAGCCAGCCACAGACGAAACAGAAAGTAACCAGCTCACATCAGGACAAGTGAGAGAAGTTCACAGCTTTTGTTCGTCACCTGCTATTTGACTTCTGACTACTGATGCAACGGCCAGATCTACCTGAACAGCCTATGCCAGAACCTCAGTCACAGAAGCTGAAGGAAAAGAAATAATAGGCTGCAAGAGCACCAGTGAGCCTTTGCCTCCCTTAGTCTGGAAGATGTGCAGGGCCCAGGAATAAATTATGTTCTGTGTTAGAACTGTGGTTTTGGAAGCTGTGCAAGGGCCACGTCTGTTTCACTTTCACAAGGAACCCCGAGACAGAGAGGGAGAAAAAAGGGACATTCTCAGAAGAAAAAAGAAAACCTGAACACAATCCTGCAGGTTATTAAACCAATGCAAAGCACTCACTTTTATTCCACACCCTCTGGATAATAAAGCAAAATCAGTCTCAACTATCTCCTTCCTGAGGACTTCTGAAGACACCATCCTGAGGCACTCAAAGCCAGAGGAACTCAAAGCTTAAAGAGAACAAGTAGACTCGTTCCTATACCACATATTCAAAACACTTTTCCTATGCTCTGAAGTTCAAGTTGACATAGAAAATTATCAATACCCTCAAACATCTATCAAATCACTAAAGGCACACACTATTTTGTTGTTCTACTTCCCCTCTGCAATTAATTTGGAAAGCATGAAGATTATTGCAACAGCGCTACAGACTCTCTCATGAAGAAAACTGTCTTTAGTGGAAATCTGCAAGGAATGGTCTGACTAGCATGTGTGAAACACAGCCTGAAGCCATGCACAATGTGGAGATTAAAAAGCATTAAACAACTCCCAGAGCACAGGAGGGGCACGGTTCACATTTAGAAGTCACAGTAATCCTACACCAAACTGATTATGTGGTCATAAACATAAGTGCCAACACACAACAGCTCCAACAACACTGTGCTTACAGCTTCCTTCCCCTCCCGTCCCTCAGTTTTGTCATGCCACTGAAACCCTAGCATTCGTATCTTAAACCAGAAGAAAACATTCCCTCTACTGTTTCTTCAGTGCCAGACCTGGAACCCATGCACTCTAGAGAAAAGCCAGGGTCCAGCTGTGTGCCGGCGTGTGAGCTGGCATAGCCAGCCCCACCGGCACTGCCGTGGTTCTCAGCTCTCACTCCAACTTGGCATCCTCGGAGCATTCTTGGTGGGGCTTGGCACTCACTCCGCACAGCGTCACTGGTTTGGAAGGATATATCCAGAAGGCAGGGCTGCCTTCCCAGGGCATGGGAGCTTTCAGCTGGGACTTGAGAAGTGTTTTCAGCACGTGCGGATGTTTACGGAGTAGCTCTCCTTTGGGAATATGTCAATGTTCATAAGAATATTGATCGCAGGAAAGAAAAAGAAATGCCTTATTCAACAGATTTACTCCAGATGTGGTTCAGAACAGTTCAATATGCAAAAAAGTTTTACTGTCACTAGTTCTGTTGAACCATAGAAGTCAAGATATGGGTAACTGGAGACCCATCCCACAGCGCTGATGACTCCAGTCAGCTTTTCTTAGCAGAGGCCTGAAATCTGATATCATCAGAGCTGGACTGTCTCTCTTCCACTTTTGCTCTCTACAAAGGCTTAATTTCTGAGCTGCAACTGCACTAGCATGTAGGAAAGTTATCCCAGAGTGCAACACTTTTACAAGACGAAATTGGTCCCTCCTTGCACTTCAGTATCTTGACAAAATCAAAGGAAGCAGTGTTATCAAGCATGATCTAAAAATACTTCTTAAAAAGCCCTAATCACTCTGCCTTGAGACAACTTTTAAATTTCTTGCTGAAATAATAAAAAACACAGCCAAAAATATGAATATAAAGCAATTTTAATTTTCCTGTAGATATTTATATCAAAGAAATAATACTCATGTCCAAGTACTGTACATACAATATCTTCCTTATAAACTCTGTAGTTTAAAACACATGTACAAAATTGCACATTGCAGTTTGCAAAAAATCATAAATACGTTTTTGCATGTAAACAATTCCAGCACAAGGATCAATGTTATACATTCCAAAATGTCTAAGTGTCTGCTCACAAACAAAAACAAACAAAAAACCCACTGTGATCTCCATAAAGGTCCTAATGTTACAAATCAATCATTAACAGATTTCTAACTGATGTACTACACACAGGGATACATAAATGAGCACAAGGCAAGTCGCCTTTTAGTCATAAGTACTTAAGACAGAGGCTTGGAATACAATCCTGCTGCCATTTAAACCCACGGTATCCATCCCACAGTATTTAGTGGTAGCAGCATTGAGTTAATTTTTCCAAGATTGCCAATTGCAGTATGACTTACTTTCAATTCTCAAACAAGTTGGCTACCACTGAACAGTAGGAATTTGAAAATTATTGTAAACACAGTTATCACTGTTGTATATTCAGTAAGTTACAGTATTCTCCTAAACACATCACTAAATTAAGAAAATGTTTTACATTTAACCAAGTGCAAGATGCCCACTAGAATCGCCAACTTTGTCTCAGAAATAAGTATTTTGAATATAATACTACACAGTTAGTAAAAGTAATGTAAAAAAATTACAATGGACATAATCCTCAGTTGTATATCATTAAGCCCTGTAGCTTGTTTACATAAAAAAAATCACCACATCAGAAAAAAGGTCTCAGAAGTGTCCTTTAAAATCCCTCCTGATCAAATCCAGCAAATGAGTAGCTACTGAATTTTGTTTCACTACTATCTCCATCTGTGTGCAATGTCCTTGCCAGCACACCTGTTTGAAGACTTCCCCAAATTGATCAGTTTAAAAAGGTCCATGATATCCATACAGAGTTATTCTTTTTGTTGTCTGTTTTGGATTGCTATTGTGGGTTTTTTTGTCTAGTTGGGATTTTTTTAATCTATTCACATGCTGTAATTTTATGAAGTTCTACCAAAAGCAGAGATTTTTAAAGGGTTTCTCAGAGGCTTCCTCTGTGCCAGCTAATTTAGTAAGGCAGAATAAGAAGATACACACAAACCAAACTCACAAAAACCCAAGAAAAGATGTAGGCAGACAGCCACCCACCAACTAGTTGCGTGTAAGCTGCTGGAATAGAAACCCCAGTTTGAACTGCTCTGCTTGCACTGTTCGTTTTGAAGAGCTACCCTGAAGTAGAAAGTTTCAGCGCCATGCCTGAAGGCCTATGAAGAACCAACTTGGACTGAAGAACTGTAGGATGTAGCAGTTTGCTCACACTTCTTTCGGACAAAAAGAGAGCTTGGAGATGCTGGCGGTGACACAGCAGGGAGTGGATGCTTGCCCTTTACAGGAAATCCCTTATTCTGTTAATCAGCATGTGGCATGAATCCCAGTAAGGACCACAGAACTTGCATGGTACTACCAGCAGCCCCGGCCCATGACATTGCAAGGTATTGCGATCATAGCAATGCAGATCATTAAGTGTTTTCTGCATCATGGAAGCTCAGGAAGGACCAGAAACCACCAAGCGTTTTCTAAGCTGGGTCATATTGCCCAAGAGCTCTCTTTTATCTGATGGGAGTTAGTTCCTGTGTTGAACTGACAGAAAGACATACTGCACAAAGAATGACAGATTTCATCTTTCCCAGTCTGCACCTAACTGGAGCTACTCCTTTCTAAGGAGATCTCTTTTGAGTCATACAAGACTAGCCACCACAAACACCACACAGTGAGGGCACATGTGTGGTCCCCTAAACCACAGAAAGATTTTTCAGTGTAGGCAGGAACAACAAGCCAACTTTAGATGAGCCACTAAAGGAAAGAGAAACTGCCCTGGAAGAATGTCCTACAACTCCACAGATGGAAAAACACAGAAAGCCGGTGAGCTACTTCACCAAAAGACTTATTCAGTAATACAGACCTAGGCATCGTTCCTGGTAAGACACTGCATAGAGAGTCTAAGAATCACCTTCAGATATCATAAACTAGAGACAACCTAACAGATTAACTTGCATTTTAAGGCCAAGAAGGCTCAGGGCCCTTCATAGCAGAATCTCTCTGGTACTGCTGCCTCTTAATCTCTACCCTTCTCCCCTTCTCTCCTTTTGATCTTAAGAAGCCAGCAGACCCACTCCTGATTAGGAAGAGTGGGAGTGGCAAAAATCAGTGGCTAAATTTTGCTGTGCGAGAGGCCTATGCAGACTTGCCTATCATTTTCTATTTAAAAGACAAGAATTGCACAATACTATATTGCAACACTTATTCCCTTCCCTTTGTCCTGTACAAAGTAGCAAAGCGCAACCAAAGCAAAATCACTGTTGGGAGTGTTTAGACGGATGGCTCACATGTCAGAACTGCACTAAGCGTCTCTGTAATTAACAGCACTTTGCAACAAAGCAAAACAATTCTCTAAGATATACTTGTGTTGGGCCTTTTGTTTCAGGTTTGGGTTTGTTTCTGTGGGTTTTAGTTTGTTTTGTTTTGTTTTTTTCTTGGGTGGCAGGCGGGAGAGTTAACAAAGCCTGAATATTTAATCTGTTACACGCGGAGGAATGCTCAAAGGGCTCGCAAGAACTTGTTTTGCTGCACGTTGAGCAACACCACATGGCAAAGCCTTGAAATTAGAGCAAATGCTTGAAGACAGGGCGTAGCTGCCTTTTGGAGCTCGTCCTTCATGGGCTGCATTTTATTAGAGAGCAGACCTTTGCATCACCAGTCAGCATGCAGACCTGGGCTTAAGTTGATGACATTTCAGTATGGTGGTTGCCATGGCTTTAAAAAAATAAGCGTAAGTGTGAAATCACCAGTCATCAGGCCAAACAGGGAGGGGCAGTTTCTAAAGAAGAGACATTTAGAAGACACTTAAGCAGTAACAACAAAACAAAGTAAGTTAAAAAGCATTCTGAAGAGCAGTCTTAATTATCTGCCATTTAAACATACAATAAATATTACCATTAAATACTGTTCCAGAGATAAATATTTTTTCCTTGGATTTCTTTTTTTTTCTCCTTCCTGGTGCTGATAACTTCAACTATCATCCCTAACTATTACACGTGGGGAAAGGAATAAAGATGTAAACTTTATTAGACACTATTGGCCTGCTGGGAAAGTGGTATCATACCACGTAGATATATCGGCTCGTGTGGTGATTTCACTTACAGGGTGGACACAAAGACTGTCAAAAATCACAAGGATTTACAATACCATTTTAGTAACTGGCACAAAATGGTTTGGACTGATAACAGCACTTCGGCAGCATTTTAGGAATTCCTGTTCTGAAGGTGTCATCTTGCAGACTGTAAATAGGTGTCCTAGCTACTTACAGCCATAACTTACGTGACATTAGATATAACAACATTTAACTTCCTAATAGTATTTGCTCACTATTTCTGTCACCCTCGCATGAAGGATGTTAAAAGACAGAACGGTAAAAGTTGGAAAAATCCAAGAATTCAAACTCTGCCTCTACTTGTGAAGAACAGCAAGTTTTATATCAGTATCTTCTACTGCTCTCTTTCCATAGCCATTACTAAGGAAAAAGAAGGAGACTGTCCTAAATACACTCTCTGGAACAGAACACTAACTTTATTTGACACTACTCCATTGCTTGTGTCCTGCATTACAAGAAAATTTGAAGATGTATGAAACAGAGGTGTGGGAAAGATTGTCAAGTTCAGTATGCTATCTTTCAAATCACTCAGCATGTACCAGAAGACTAACTTTAGTTAGTTAGTTAGTTAGTTAAACTGTTAATTCTTAAAGGTCAATTTTCCATATGAGGCAGGAGGGACACACCCCTTGGGGCAGTGGGAAGCTCTCTGAAGAGGACAAGAAAATGGTATCAAACAGCTCCTCAGAGTTCAAGCTACTATGCTTGTTCAGTCCACTGTTTAAGAACAGGGATGTAGTGAGAAGCCTCACTCTTAACAGCTTCAGCTGTCTTTATCTATTACAGAAGTAATACCACAGTTGTACAACCACTGATTGTAACTGAACAGTTGCAAGACATGCTTCAAGGTACTTACTAGAAAGGTTTCCAAATTTATTCAAATAAATTTTGAGGTAAGAGTAAAACAGGACTCAACCTAAAAAAGTAACTGGACCTGCCAAACCAAAACAGAGACTAAAACCAAAGATTTTTTTTCCTCCCCATTGTATGGGATGGGAGTCTGTTACCGATCTCCAGCAAGCTCTCCAGACTGGATGGAGCCTATTTAAGTGACTTACAATTCCACCCATACTTAGTTCTTAACCAGTAAGTAACAGTAGTAGTAAATTTTATCAGCAGTGTGCTAAATATCAGAATCTAGCAGTGTATTAGTGCACAGTGAACAGGTCATATCTATTATCTCCACGTTAGAAAGGCTTCAAACCCAACTACCACTTCAAAGCATTCCTACAGAAATGGTCATTCTTTAGCCAGAACATTTAGCCAGAACATTTACTCCTTAAACTATTGCAGACCCTGTTTGTTACTAGTACTAGAAATTCAGAGCAAAGCTAAATTTACAGCTGGCTATGCTATGAATAGACTTTTTGACAGCAGACAAAAAAGCAAACATCATGTAGGTAATTATTTAGGGTGGCTCCTTTAAAACATTGTTTATGATAATCATCATTTGACCTTACAGTAAACTACTACACATGAACTGCAGCACTTCAGATAACATTAAGGCTAAATGTGACTTTAAAATAAGTTCTCTTTTTCTGTTAATTTAGCTTTGCAAAATTTGACAGTCCTGCAATCTGACTGGAAATCTAACAAATAACCTTGCGATCACACACAGAAATGCAGCTTTAGTCTTCTTCTGGAAGAAGTCGACCACAACAAAAGAATATGAAAAGCCCCATTGTGTACTGCTGCAGCTAAGAAAATCATAGTTCCTTCCTTTGGCCATCCCCTTCTCTACGCATGGTGGTGTCTACGCACAACACCTCGACACGCGTTTGCAGGTATCTGTGTGCTTCAGAAGAATTAGTTCATAAAGGCTGGATTTGCTGTTTCTTCAGTTAGTCCTCACTGACTTGAGAGGAAACCGCCCAAAGCAGGACTCCAGCACAAGAACTCATGTCCCCTGCAGACACAAGACCAAGATTCAGAGTTTTTACATCAGTAACACACTTTCGTCAAGACTACTCAACTGAAAGTTGCATTTCAATACGCAGCACTGGTGTGAAGATACAGAACCTAGACCGGTTTCCTTCCTCCCCACCACTGTTTCCCCAGTGGGACCCTGCAAAGACAACTAGAGCAAGGCATTCTGATTGACCCGTATGAAGCTAACTGTTTCAACATCCAAGCAGAGATCCAGTTTGTGACTATGTTGATGGAGAAAGTAAGCCTTCAGGTATGCAATAGCTTAGGAAAAAGTGCTCCCAGACTAAAGCAAGCAGCAAGGATCAATGCCCATAGAAAGGCAACAACAGGATGGTACCTCGGAAAGCTGATCTCCTTATGATTTATGTGTATACATTTCTAGACTCTTTTAGCAACACACAAACAACAGCAGGTTCTCCACTGTGCACTCACTGTTGCATGTTTCTCAGAAACCTACATTTAGCTTGTCACACATGACCAGTTCATGGAGAAGTTGCTTCTGTCCCGCCTCCAAGCTACTGAGGCGTTATGAAGAGAGAAGTTTCACAGCACAAACAGTTGCAAGACACTTGATAGGATAGAAAGAGACAGATCTCTGAAACACTGAAGAGGAGTAATTATGAATTACTAAAACCTCTTGTCTCCCATAATGTACCATAATGGCCTAAGTCTCTATATACTCAGATTTAATTCAACACCTTCATAGTAAAGTTGCATCATGTGCAGCAAGATTAACAAGTTTCTTATAAACTTTAGATTCTGCACTTTGTCACAGGAACATTTATCATTCTTCACCGGATACACTAAACCCTGATGCAACCCCACAACAAGTGACGGTGGCATGAGAAGAATGAGCTAACATTTGCAGGATTATGCACTGTGAAAGCTTTCTGCTCAAGATTTTTTCTGCTGATACAGGTCTTGCCAAATATTGAAAGAGGTGAATCCCTGATGGACTTTACTGTCCACCTCAGCTGGAACATGAGCAGTCATTACAGAGAGTACTGATCAAAAGAAGTGACCAGTGAGCGTCAAAACAGGCGAATAACTCTTCAACACTCATTCTTACAGGAAAACTTCAAACAAAACACTGGAAAAATGGAAGTGATTTTGTACAAATCAAGTATGTACACAGATATGTCATATTCCAATCTGTCTACTTGCTAAACATAGAAACATGGAGACTCAAGTAAGGAAAGAGCAAAATTATCCAGCAGCAGTTACAGCTGCACATATGAATAAACGAAAATGGAACTCGCTGCTTTTCCTTTTATAACTTGCACTCCAGAAGCAGGACATGTAAAATGCATCAAACAATGACTTATGTTACAAGTAGATTTTTTTTTTTTTCTCTTGCATATTAATCTCAGATACAGAAAAATTTCCTCTAAGAAGCTGCTGGATTCAAATAGTTAAGACTCCAGTTATGGCAGCCAAGATACTATTTTCAGCACAACTAGTAATTCAGACCTGGCACGCACCTGTACTTCAGACACTATCAAACAATCCTATTCAGTACTTTGGGAAGCAGCAATGACTTATGTAACTGATTAAAAATTAGTTGCCAAATAAATTTCCACTTTAACAGCTGCAAACTGCAGAATGCCCCAGGGCTTAACCTGGGGAGATCACTCCTTTGTCAAAGATGAGACAGAGAGTCGATCAGATATTTAAAGGAATAAAGGGTGCCTCATGACTCTTTCTTCTGTAAAGACATAAATACAAACTAAGATAACAGAGAACTGTCGTAGGGTCACCCTTGATCCTGAACAGTGCATGACAGTCAGCAGTGACTACTGACATGCAGTGAAGAGTCCAGATGTGTTGAGATATTTACCTTTTGGAAGACCGTCAAAGGCTTGTAAGAGAAAACATGACCATCACCACCAGAATCACTCCTCACCATGATCAGGACTTATCATGTTCAAACACCAATGCTTCTCAAAGTGTGCAAAGTACTTGTTTTTGGAAAGGCTCTCTAAGCATACCAAATGGACTCAACCTCGAATCACAGTAAAAGTTTTAAGAGCAACTCACCAGCTACCTGGACTTGTCTGGAGACCTTGTGATTCTGACAGACTTCACTACACTGGAGACCAAACCAATCAACTTTCCTAGTAATGGCATCATTTGAGTCAACGTTATCAGAGTAGTTTCCTTGCGCTCACAGCAAGCAGAGGCAGATCTGATGGGGGCTCCACCCTCTGCCCAAGGAAGGAGTGAACAAGACTTCCCTTACTGAAAACATTCCCCCTCCTACTTCCCAAGACAGAAAACATCTGATAACAATTCAAATAAATCAAAGTCATACATGAATCAAACTGTTTTGCTGTAGCACCTAAATAAGAAGGCACTTCACATCTAAACCAAGACATCGGTTCAAGCACATTCAAAAACTGCTGGGCAGCAAACAAGATGTGCACAGGAGCAAGCATCCAGCAACCAAAACAGACAAAGGAGGAGACTATTTAGTCTCCAGTGCAGGATACACCTGGGGCAAAGAAACAAAGAGGGATGTTTATTTGTCACAGGTTCACATCTGGAATGAAAACCAGATTAGAAGGACATGAGGGTAGTCTGCAAATCAAGTCGCATAGCGTGAGTCTTTGCAAGGACTAGCAAATAGTGTGCAGAAGTATAACAAAGCATGGTAGTTTCGAAGGATGAAAAAAATGCTAAAAAGCACAGAGCTAGCAGTGAACATAAACTGTTTTATTTTGGGGGTTTAATTTTTTTGTTTGTTTTTTTTGGGGTTTTGTTTTTGAGGGGTTTTGGTTGGTTTTTTTTACAGTAACACACAGCCAACTTGCTTGGAGTTACTGAAAAGGAGCTACATGGATGCAAATCATATAAACAGTCTGGAAAATTTTTAACCAATGTCTATCTTTTAGCGTCTCACAGTGACCAAAGTTTTGGCAGAAAACCAAAACCTAAAAGACACATATGTTTAACAACAAACTGAAGAAAAAAGGCAGACAAAATAGAGGGGCCATATTCAAAGATTTAGGAATACTGCAGGGCTAAAAGTCAGAGTATTGATACATTTTAGAAGACAGGAACAATCAAGTCTGACAGCTGCAGCAGGTAAGTACTCCTGAGTCTTTTAATATTGGTTTAAAGTGTTAGGTGCTTAGGCTTTCCACTCAAATATCTGCACAAAATGCAGCAACCTCTAGCAAAACCCATCCAAGCAGGAAAAAAACCCCAACCACCCCAACACTATTCTCAGATTTTGGTCATGTCAGTGTTAGATCCTGTTTCTAAGCCTAAATGCCAGATAAAAAAAGGCATTGATGAAGGTAACCAATCGCTCTACAGAAAACACATTTCTTTTGGACAACTCTACCACCAGAACAGCATCCTCTGGCAGAGAGCCGGAGCTGCCAGCCTCACTAGTAATCTCTCATCAGTCATCGGGGTAAGAGAGCTGGCCTGTCACCACTTCTACCACTGAACAGATGTCAGCTAGAACAGAAAGCAGGCTATCAAAGAAGTTACCACACGAGGTCTTCGAGATGCTGGATGCGAGACTGCTCTTGCAGAAAGTTCAAACTCAAGTGAGGTAATGTGGGGTGGTTTTCAGCTTTAACATTACCATGCTGAAAAGGGGGAGCTCATTATAACCCTGCTAGACCATAGCCCACTAGAGCCTTGCCCATGTCTGGGAAGGGGAACTGCAGTGATTTCCCGTGCCTTATAGATCCCCCATGTTGCTTGGATATTGCTAATTTATTATGAACAGAAATTATGAAGTAAGTAAAGAACAAGTATTGCACAGCTGCATTTATCATTGTCCTGTATTCTGTCACAAGATCTTTACCTAGCCCTACACTGGTTTACAAAGACAAGAACCAAAGTAGTAGCGTTCACCCATGTAATTTCTTATGATTTTTTCCAGGATTCCTTAAAAAAAACCCACCTCACTACATACGCAGTACAGTATCTCAGATCTACCAGGCAGCACTACCTCTCTCACTAGGGAAAAGTGTTAAGTGTGGGGGGAAAGAAGTTTTTTATCGGCTTCTTCAGACTTGCAGCATCTTTGTAGATGGGTGATGACTAGCAAAGTAAAAACCGTATTTTTCACCCAGTTATTACATAACAGGCAGTGCTACAGATTGTATGCTGTATGGTTCAGAATGCCCTTAAGAAGTCTTTAAACCTGTGTAAAGATCAAAATATTTTTTTATCTGCTCATTAGTATTTCTAACAGCAGAAAGTACTGTTACAGGCAATCATTTAAACCACCAAAAAAGGCTCTGGTGACATGATTAAACAGTTATACAATGATTAATATGGCTTCTACCTAATTTGCATATGCATTAAGAAAAGAAATATCCTCGGAGCCATCTCAGCTACAGTAACAGTGTAACTACATATTCTCATATAATTTCATACATGTGCCAGGAACAACTATGCTCTAAAAAGAAAAGCTCATACACTTGATTGCTGCAGCTCAACTTTCTGAACAGATAGCACTCACATATCCCCAATAAAAGCATGAAAAACCGTGAGTCTATCCCATTCTTATTGGATTTCAAATCATCAGCTGTAGCCTTCAGAAGAAGTAAGAGATGTTTACCAGCTCCTGAGCGGACTTTAACAGATCTGAGCAATTGCTGTACACATAGAGATGTCTATGCCCTCTTGGCTCCTCATAGGATTCCCCCTTTTCACCAGCTGGCACAGACACATATCCCCATGAAAGATTTGCCTCTGAGTTCAAGCAGAGTTTTTAGCACAGTTTCAACGAGGGGAGAGGGCCCCAAACTGCAGCTGGATCTGCTCAGGAGAAGCCCTGCCTTCCCCCAGCGGCAGGGCCGGCCCGCGGCCCCCGCACAGAGGGGCTTCTGGTGAGGTGACCGTCACACTCCGACAGACCCTTCCCACTGCACCATCGCCACAGGGCTCGGCAGCGCTGCGCTAGCGGCTATGCTCAAAACACACAGGTGCAGCAGAAGCGTGGAAGGCAGGGGCACCGAGCAAGGGACCTAAAGCTTTCAAAAACTTATTGAGGATTATGTCTAATCAGAAGAAATAGTTCCTTTGCTATACTCTTCTACTAGTAAATTCTCGACAAAGAAATAAATCACACCAATTCTTCCCAACCAGAAAAACACTTCACATTCTAGCACTGACTCTTTCTGTCTCTAGAGTATTGCAGAAAGTTTCTTTAGAACAAAGTAGACCAAAAAGCAAGATACACAGATTTCTACTGAAAAATAAATCTAGTTCTCCATAAGATTTCTGTGATTTATTCAAACAGAATACAATGGAATTACCACCTTTACAGCTAACCCACCCCAAACCTGAGCCCTTTTCTGTATAGCACTGAATTGTTACTATACTATGGAAAGAGCACACACTACTGGAATGTACACAGTGAAGGAAAAAAAAAAAGTAAAGCTCTTTTTGCCAAAGTAACCATTTTCTCTACTAACGCGTTATCTAGAAAAATAAGGTCTAGGCAACATCCAAAAAGTGTTCAAGTTTCAATAAATAACTATCAATGCCCCAAGTTTGCACTGGCACAAGAAATATGGAGCATACAGGTTTAGAAAACTATTTTCCTATGACTGAGTCAGCAATGCATTTCAATCTGCTAAAGATTTACAACAAAAATCATTTCCCTCCAGGGTTCGATTTGAAAATCAAAGCCATGTAAGTACAAGAGCACCCACACAGCTGTCTTAACTCTCAATGGCAATTAAAGCTCTAGAGAAAGACAATATTTTAAAAAAAGTTCTTTATCAATACCAAGAAAATATACATAGCCATATTATGTTTTAAATATATATATATATACACGCACATCTTTTCAAAAGGTATGATTCTGGCTATTCTTTTTTTAAGTTTGAAAAGCTTATCCATTGCTATACAGTTCAGTAAGGTGTATTAGGAAACACACGTTTTATATCCCCCATGAAAATAAAGTTGAATCTTTCTGTAAACAGTAATTTTCTTATTTTCGGAAATCTCTACAGACCTCAAGTACTTCACTGAAAAATTAACAACCACCTGCCCCAGAACCACCCACGGAGACCCTCTCTGCTGAACGCGACATTGACAGAACTCGGGAAACGCTTAGCAACACCCGGCTCCCGCAAAAAAACGCCTTCTCCGGGCGCAAATAAATAATAATAATAATATTAATTAATAATAATAAAAATAATAATAGTAGCAGAAGGGCGGCGGCAGGCGCGCACCTTGGCCCCGCGGTGTCCCCAGGCGGGATGGGGCCGGGGCCGGCGGCGTGTCCCTCCTCAGCAGGCGCTGGTCTCCGGCGCGGCGGCGGTCGCCTCGGGGGGAGTCTCCCGCGGCTGGGCGGCGGCGTGAGGAGGAGGAGGATGCCCGGCGGCGTTGATGTGGCAGCCGGAGGAGAGGTGGCTGCGGACGCGACCCTGCAGCTGGGTGACCTGGGCGCGGAGGAGGTTGGCGGTGGCGGCCAGCTCGGCGTTCTGCCCCTTGAGCGCCTTCACCTTCTCCTCCAGCCGGGCGATGCGCTCCAGCTTCCGCCGGCGGCACTTGGAGGCGGCGATGCGGTTTCGCAGCCGCTTGCG